>JAOEHY010031736.1:69723-85761 GCA_025447955.1 Psilopsiagon aurifrons | reverse complement strand
TCAGCTATAACACAGCTGGTTACACAGGTCAGCTATAACACAGCTGGTTACATGGATCAGGTATAACACAGCTGGTTACACAGGTCAGCTATAACACAGCTGGTTTCACAGGTCAGCTATAACACAGCTGGTTTCACAGGTCAGCTATAACACAGCTGGTTTCACAGGTCAGCCTCTGTCGCACTTCTCCTGGTGATCAGTTTTCTTTCAGTCCCTCCATCACTTTCAGAACTCAGACAGGAAACAGCCATCTGAGGAAAAGCTGAGGCTGTACCAGACTCCAGAAGCCAAATGGAGCATGAAGATAAAATTCTACATATAAGCTCCTGTCATCCCTTCAGCTTACTAGAATAGTATTTGTTAAATGCTAACAGACACATTCTCCACATGAAGTGAAAACAGCAAAGGAAAATGTTTATCAGTCTCACATAATGACAGAGCAATGGTATTTACAACTATGGATTCCAGAGAAATAAACTATCCTTGTTTATCATCAATGACTGCAATTATGTTGTCAAGTGATAGATGAGTGTTTTGATTTTCTCTTCTTGCAGTTTTTTTAAATTCTACTTACACTGTAAACTTGCCACTGTTTATTCATGTACTATTACAGGGCCACTGAGAGGGGTTATTAATGGAGAGTATTCAGTTTTCAAAGCAGTCATGCCATGAAGGCATGCAAACAGATAAAGCTTAACCCTATGTCCTCCTGCAAAGCAGCATGTCAGTGATATTAAAACACCCCACTGGCCCAAATAAACAGAACAGCCTAAGGAGGGGGTAACATGCTCAGTGCCTTGCCCACAAATGCCTAACAACAGACTAAACATAAAGGAACTTTTTGGTATCCGCACTTTGCCTCATGGCACCTCCAGGCACAGTCACATTCCCAGGGCATATGAGCATCAGTGTATGGTAATATTTTGCCTGAAGCCACAAGAAAAGAAGAGCTGCACAACAGGTTTCCTGCTAAGATGGTAACAGAGGACACAGTAACTCTACTCACACTTACGTTTTTAAAAGCACTCATAGAAGGCACAATAACTTTACTCACACTGTGCTTTTTGCTGGATCCACTTATAATTTTTAAGCATCACAAAGCAAAACAATACAAGCTAAGGAAAGCATAGGCTCCTTACCAGCCCAAGGACACAAAAAAGGAATGAGGAGAGAGTGCACAGCTTCAAAGTGATATATTCCTATAGGACCTAAATACTTGGTTCTCTCTCTCTGCTGAAACAGATACATAATTCACAGGAGATTCTGCTGCTTCATGTTAGGGCAGTAGTAGCAGAGCTTCCCAACAAAACAGGTTGCAACACTGGGTAGGATGTGGTCTTAGAGGATTCAGTACCCAGCTCCTTCTTAATAATCTACTGGTAATACAGAACAGAAGCTCCTTTTTGTTGCTGCTGTTGCTGCCTGAGCATATGTTCCCTGGTGGCTCTAAGCTTGGAGTAGCAACAAAATGCATGGGTATCTACTTGCAACAGGGCCCTTGGTTTTCCTGCTCTGAAAAATGAGCACATCCCCTAGCACAGAAACTGTTGGCCCATCTGAGACACAAGGACTTGGTATCTGCCTGATTTTGTCTGCTTTCATTTGACTTTTAAAAGCACATCTACTTGATAAGCCACAACAACCTTCAGCTATGTTGAGGGAATTCATTATAAACACTCAGTGCCAGTGCCTTTGCTAAAATCTAAAGTTACCTCAGAAAGCACCCTTGGCCCTTTCCAAGAGCAAACTTGTAGGTGGGCTTAAGGCATTTACTGTCATTACAGTAACATTGCTCCTTGAAATAAACTCCTGCCTTTCTCCTGCACTAAGTCCCTTCACAGGGATTGGAGCATACAGAAAATGAAATACAAAACCCCATAAGCCTTCCAGTGGCTTATGGAAGAACAGGTCTAATAGATGTTTATGTTCCAACCTAGGCTGCACTCGCATCGACAGATCTTGCACACCTCACCCTGCATCTGCCCTGTGCGCTACTCACCTTGAGGACATCAGTCTTTCCCTGAGCCATGAAAGCTCTTGTCCTTAGTGTCCAAGTGCTGTTTTTGAACAAAGATGGGAAAGGTTTCACCTGCACAACAAGAAAAATGAGACCAATACCCACCTGAATAAGCAGCACTGACAAAACCACACAGCTCACATCCCACACCCATCTCAAAAGCACAACTGCAGCACCTACTCTGGCAGTACATAGGTCCCAACAGAAATGGTAAAGCTGAATGAGTCGAACACAAGGTTAACTACCGCTCTCCCTGAGTAACTGCAGTCATTCCCTGGGTAATGGAGCTAAAAAGTAACACGATCAGATCATTGGAATTTCACTGCTTATGCCAAAAGAGTTCTTCTTTTACCAAAGAAACAGGAATTGGAGTAGGTTGTTGGTTTTCCCCTGAAGATGAAATCGCATTTGATCAAGTTAATCTTCACTTACTTTATAAAATCTGCAGTTCCCATTGAGCTCCTATTTGATTCTTGGTGCTTTCCAAGGCATACACTGAAAGCAAACCCAAAATATAGCAACGTACAGGAAAGGATCCCGCAGCCCTGGAACTTCTGGTTGAGAAACAAAGTAAGAGAAAGCATCTCTCCTTGTGATCCTCTGTGATACTCCAGGATCATTCCCAATGGAGCTAAAACCAACAGCAACAAAGCTCTCCAAGGAAAGGCTATATGCATCCCATTAACCAAAGCAGAACAGCAGGCTAAGCATCTGACAGCCCCCAACTTGCATGCGTTCAACAGCAAGTAAATCTGAAATGCTGCAACTTTACAAATCTATTTTGTAATCAGGAGACAGAACATCAAACACCTCTTCAGGAAATGGCAACTATCTGGAGCAGCTGACAGGCTGCACTCACTACTAGTATGATGGCCAAAACATGACACCCCACTCAGTATTTGCTATGTGTATGAGCTTTTTGCATCCCATCTGTGCCGTGTGTGTGATGCCTGCACTTGCAAAGCCTTCATTACTGATGAGAAGGGTAAGCATGAAGCTGGTGTTGTCATTCAGCATTCTGATGCATTCATTTGAATTGTGTTAATTCAACTGAATCCAGCTAAGAGGATACCCTACAATGCAGATATTTGCATGTCCATACCACAGTCTCTAATGATCTCTCCCAGTCTACTACCAGCCAATAGCTATACACAGCCTCTTTAAGATGGCACGTGGTTTCTTCAAACTGCTACAAAACAATTAAGAACATCTTCAGTGCCTGAGGGACACCAAGGAAATCACCTTTTAAATTGGATAGCCCTAGTAAGGCCTTCAGAAATGCGATGCCTTGTGACGAAGCTGCAAAGACAAGCAGAAAGCACTGACACAGTATTAACAGTAGCTTAGTAATGCAAATTCCTGAACCACTGGCAAGTGTTAAGTGCGTGCTCAGATGGCACAGACATCATGCAGGTACTTGCTTTTGTACGAGAGGATTTACAGCATTCGAAAGGTCACACTTATAAATAGCAAATCATGTAAAATGAAAAATAAAAGGAGTGTATTGATTCCAGCTATTATTCTTTTCCAGTTCTCCCCATCCCATGGGGCAGGGTGGGAAGTGAGAGACTACATGATACTTACTTGCCAGCTGGAATTAACCACGATTAATCAGTGGGATAGAAGAAAACAAGCACTATCATAAAGACAAATAAGAATGCGGTATGGAGACAAGTGCAGATGAGGAGATCTCACTCTAGAGAGCATGCAAGGGATCCTCTGTGAAGGTCAGAACAAGCCATGGCCACTGCAGTCTTCATGTTGCTTCACTACTGAACATTTCCCATCCAAACACCCCCTCACCACACACACTGCCAGATCCCCCTGAGGAGACAGACAGCGGTTGACATCATCTTTCCTCTAGAAAATCTTCTATGTTAAACTCAACATAACACCAAACCAAAAGGAATGAAAGAGCTCTGAGTAAAAGAAGGAAACAAAACAAGCTCACGCTGCTACAGAGCAACACATTTCATATGTTTTATTTTGGATTAGTCTTCATAATTTTATCTGATTTCCTCCCCCTCCCCAGCTGCCAAGGCAGATTTGGAAGTTTTCTGAGTGATCAGAGCTGGCCAGAATACTTTGCACAAAAGAGAAAACAAAAGAGAAACTGGGTTTGTAGCATTCAGAGAACTCACTGGAACCATCTTCAGAGCAGCCTTTTTCAGTAAAGGGGAAGTTTTCACAGCCTGAGATGGAGGACAAAAGATCACTGAAGACCACTTTTTGGTGTTCTTTATAACCAACTCCTCAGACTCTCCTGCTCTTTTAAATACAGGTTCAAAATTGACAGTGGTGAATCTTATTACCTGACCAAAATGGCAAGAAGGTGTTCAAGTCAGTTAGCCAAATTGCAATTCAGAGGTTTACTTTCGTACAGCACTGCAAAGTTCATGATAGTAACGGAACTGTGCTTTCAAATACATAAAGAACATTATGTATATGTGACAGATGGATCCTTGAACTCGAAAACCTCCTCATCATACAGGTCTTCTGGTAGCTGTTCATCTCCATCAGCAAAAAACGTGGGGAACGGAGGGTTTTTATTGTGGTCCTTGCAAGTAGGCAATTTGCTGTCTCTGACCTAAAAAGCAGGAGGGGAAGGGTAAGTTTCACAGAAGACCTTCAAGAAGTGATATACTGGAAAGCAAAGAAATCATCTGCATGCATCAGAAAAAACCATTCAACAGCATGCACATTACACTTGTTTAGATGACGAATTCCAGGTATTACCACCAGTTATTTTAGCACCAACCCCAGCTATTGAATTTAACATTACCTGTCATGAAGAAGCCTTCAAAAACCCAGCAAAAATACCCCACAGAAAACCCAAAGAGAATTTCTCAGTGTGATAAATTTATCATGACTGTGACAGAATCAAAGCCTACCCTCATGAATTCATTGCTCAGTATTTTGAAGTATTATTAATACAAATGTGTATAAGGATCGCTCATTAAAACTGTGTTTCCATCCCGCAGTACTTGCCTACGTGACATACCAAGTGACATTATACAGTGTAATCGCCTCTTCTACAACCAAAACATGCTTTTGGTATTTACAATACAAACTATGGCAACGAATTCTGCAGAGACATGTGCATGTGCTGTATTCAGTCCCTCCAGCTGCTGCAGAGTTGAGCATCTAAACTTCTTCACCCAGGAACTTGTACCCAAGTTTGTCGACCACGAGGCTTTAGGAAAGTTAATTTCCAGGAACTGTAGAGCCCCAGAGAAATCCCCTTCCCTTCCTGACCTCTTCATAAGTGGAGAGATTTAAAATCTACCCCCTGAAACTCCAATCTCTGAAGAAAATGAGGAGCTGGAATTATCAGCCAAAAGCAGTCTGTGGGAGAAGATAGAAAGCCAGTATCCCTGCAGAAAAAGAGTTACCAATTCTCAGGCGATGGGATTTCATTTAACATTAAATTCTTCATTCCATATTATTGTTACATGTGATCTTCCTCCTAAGCTGTAATAATCCCTTTCAGCCCCTATATACAACTGGATTAAAAAAGGAAGTACAAATAGACTAGACCAAATTTTAGTATAGAGAAGATAAGCTCTTCCTCTTATTTTTGTGATGGGCTTCTAAAGAACAGGAAGCTTGTTCTTACTTGACTGCACACAGACCTCACAGAGGACAATTGTGATTTACACCAGAAATTAAATAAAGCAAGTTTATGCCCACTGAACATTCTGACAGCACGACATTTACCAAATTCACATCTGCTATTACTTGAGCCTTGCCCAAAGTCCATGAGGATTCCTACAGATGAAATGCACAATAAATCTGACTTCTAGCTTCTGGAAAACTTGCTTCACTTGTTTGTTAGGTTTTTCTCCCCTAAACAATTCCAGTTTTCTAAGTGCAGGCTTGATAAAGAAAAGAAAACCTTTTGCTAAGAAAGGGGGTGAAAGGCTCCCTGTGCTGTACTGGTTAAGATGGCTACTTAGTTTTTCAAGTAGACATGGCCCAGTGTGAGTTGTCCCTGCCCATGGCAGGGGGTTGCAACCGGATGACTTTAAGGTCCTTTCCAACCCAAACCATTCCAGGATTCCTCCTCTAGCAGATGCCTCCCTCGGAACAGCATTCTCTACATATTTGCAAACTGCCCTGCAGAACTACTGAAGTACCTGTACAGCAACTTACACTGTCTATTGAAATGGAGTAAATGAGACTGAGGTGCAAGTCCAAACACCTTTACTGCAATAGCCCCAGCAGCAATGAGTTCAGAGGAAACCCCATCAGACCGCTCCAACAGCGCCAGCTCAGCTCCTGGGGCTGAGAAGTCATCCTTCCCTTTCTATACATTGCTGCTGTTTCTTCTACTACTTGAAAACGTTTTAATGACTTCAACAGTTACATATTATACCCCTTGCTCCTTTCTTTTCCATTCCCTGATCCTATTACACATCGTAACCCTTCTTTGCCAACAATAAAACCCCCCATGGTCTCTACACAAGTTACACTAACATCAGGAAGATCATTTTATTTCTGATGACGTATCATACATATCACATTAAAATGGATTTTGTGGCTACTTTTTTGTTATTTTGGATTATCCTTATCATTAACCAATGTGCACTGTTACATACAAGCTGTATCATTACAGGCATTTCGGACACCTGGAAAATGAAAGGAATTTATATGTCTGTTTCCCTATCTTTTTCCTTTTTTCCCTCCCTCTTTTCTTAGAAAAAAATCAACTTCTTATCACAGGGCCTGGGAGTAACACATCTGTGCTTAACTGAAAGTAAACCCAACGGTCTAACCTTAGTCCTGCATTAGCTTTATCTAAATGAATGTAAGATTTCTGGTCAGCCATAACATTGCATTTTACATATTACTGTCAAGTGGCATTTTGAAGATAGCGCCTCTTGTGTGATACGGAGAATTCTCAAAGTAGTTTTAAGATTCATATGGAACATTTTTAACAGGCCATTGTTTCAGAGGAGTACAATACTGTTCATTTTGCCCCTTCTAAACTCTTCAAAGGGTTGACAGATCCCAGAAGTACAAGCCACATCTAATGTTAAAATGCTTTTATTCTCAATTGCTCTTTCTTTTGATTGGTATAATTGGCAAAGTATTTCTTTTGACTGGCAAAAAGTCCTGCTCTTTTTCCATCATTTCTTACATTCATTGCTTTCAAATGCAATTGAAGTTTGACTCCTGAAGCACCATCTCGGAGCATTACTATCAAACTGAGCATACCTCCTTCTCCCAACTTTCAAAAGTTGCTAGATATTATTATTCCCATCAAAATGAAGAACTAGATTTCATTTTACAGCTAAAAGCACCAATCAGCAACTTAAAACATGCTGTAATTTATCTGCCTTCTCAAGAGAATTACTGAACAACCCCCTTTACATTTATGAAGGGTGCAGCACACCAAAGGTTTCCTGGAGGTATTTCCTCAGATTCCCGCACAACCATTTCACAGTATTGTAAAGGGGTTACATGGTATGCAGCAGCAGTTACATTTGCCTACAGAAGCATGCACGCAGACAAGAAGCACGCGTGATCCAGCACAGCTCTTCCTGTTTCCCCAGTAACCTTCTGGGAGCATTCCTAATAAAGGAGTAAGTTTTAATGCTCCATGTTACTAAAATCCAGTGAACTTAGCTCTCATCCACAGAAAGAGTTAGGCCAAGAGCCCAACTGGTTATTACATTCCATAAAAGCACTCAAAAGCATCCAATGTAACATAATCACTGGGCTTGCTCAACTTCTGTATTAATGCTCCTACATATTATAGTAAACTATACTACAAATAGGCAGTATATATAGCAGTATATATACACTACAGTATATTCTCCGTAAAGCTTTTACATTAAGAAAAATACCAGAGAAATCTGAAATTGGAGCTGGTTGGGATTTTGCCACTAAATCTTTAAAACTCATAAAAGGTTCTGTAGACAATTAAACCACTGTAAATTAAGAATATGCATAGCCCATATATCGACAGCACAACCGTTAGTATAAATGAATACAGATTTCAGCCATCAATTCCCACAACATAAGTAATATGGTCATAAACACGCATTAAAATTTGATGCTTAAGTCAGAACTCACATTTACAGCTTAAAATAGCTTCAGGCTGTGTTAGCAATCATAGCAAAGGCGGCAAGTTGTTTGATAAACAGGAAAATGTGTTTAAATATAGAGAATGCGAGAAATAACCTCCTCAGGTGTCATCCATTACCTAGCTCAGCTTTTCTGGTATTCTTGAAGCTAGACAGAAAACTGAATCCAACAATTATATTAATTTCTGACCAGCCTTACTCTGTCTTAAAGAAACAAACAAAAACTCCACTCAACTCCATCAGGGTGCCCAAGGTATAAAATCACAGAATCCTAGAACAGCTTGGGTTGGAAAGGATCTTAAGCTCATCCAATTCCAACCCCCTGCCATGGGCAGGGATGCCACACACTAAACCATGTCACCCAAGGCTCTGTCCAGCCTGGCCTTGAACACTGAGAGGGATGGGGAATTCACCACTTCTTGGGCAACCTGTGCAGCACCTCACCATCCAAAGGGATGGGACAGGGAAACATGGAAGAAGTGAAGGCATCACACTAATTGTGCATGTCCTCATAATCTGAGCTCAGCACATGCAAAGGGAAGACTGCCAAAGTCATCAGCTCAAGCAGAATACTATACTAAAGCAACAGCATACTTCAAGTTTAACTCAATTCTAGCACGCAAAAAGGTCAGCTCAGTACTAACTTGCTAAGCAACTCCTATGGGTTACAAGTTCTGCCAGAATTCCTGCTTTCACTACACATGATATATTCAAAGTGATCGCCATTGAATGCCCTAATAAAATCATGTGCCTTAAAATT
Source organism: Psilopsiagon aurifrons (assembly GCA_025447955.1). Classification (NCBI taxonomy): domain Eukaryota; kingdom Metazoa; phylum Chordata; class Aves; order Psittaciformes; family Psittacidae; genus Psilopsiagon; species Psilopsiagon aurifrons. Next base: position 76,895 of record JAOEHY010031736.1, on the reverse strand, counting down.
AAGATAGGTATAAAACATTACCAAAGATAAACTATAGCATCCTGAATTACAAAACACCACATTCTAGCATCCCCTCCATTATAAAGAATCTACTTAAAAAGGGAATTAGTCTTGTGCTTCACAAGTTGACAGACATGAGAACTTTTTGGTAATATACTTGGGAGACAAACTCTAAAACCATAAGCTTCCAAAAGGAAAACTGTCTGCTTTTTCCCTAAAGGATCGACACCACAGACGGCAACTACAGGCCCTGATCTAAGATACACCAAGAGAAACAGGTATCATTACCTGAGGCAGGCTATCTTGATAGGCACAACATGCTCATTTCCAAATGCTTACTCTGTGATGCTACTTTTATATCAGAAAACTTCCATACACCCTAGCAGACCACTAAAGTTTCTTCATTTTATTAGACCTCGTCATTGAGAAAGAATTCCATGCTAAAGCAAGCTGTTTCCATTAGTTTTCCAGTTGGTTAGAAACATTACTTATGTCAGTGATTTACGTGCATGCTTCAGTGGGCAGCACAAATGAAACCTGATTTCCAATTAAACCCGGAATGCATCAATTCTACTATTCTGCACTTTTCTACTGCTGAAAATGAAACTTGACAAATTGAAGTGCTTCATCTCCGTCTGGATACAGTGCTGATGCACTGACTTTCCAAAAATACAAAACATACAAAATAAATGCATGCTTTAAGGTGCACTGTGGTTTTAATGGTTACCAAGCAACACCAAGTGGGTACTGAACATAAATGCTTTCCTTTTAAGAGACACACAAAGAGAAGAGTCTTATGAGATATTCGACTTTTTGAGCTCAAAGACAGATCCAAATACCCTAGACATCACTCCTGCCTAATTACAGGCAGGTATTTAGTGGAATGAACAGTAATTATGATGCCAATATCCCATAATTTCTCTCCCCAGCTAAAGACCCAAATATCCAACAGTGTATAGAAAGTGAAAGTCTAGATGCAAACAAGAAAACAGCCTGGAAGAAAGGCATAAAAAAAGCTAAAACCACCCCATAGGAGTGCAGCAAGATTAATCAGAGAAAGAAAACTCATCCATGAAAAGTTTGGGTCTGGAGCACTTTGGTCAACATCTTTCCAATATTGTATTATGCCAAAAGAGCTCTAAGGGACAAAATCCCTCATTCTTCCCATGGATCCTCAACCCTCATTAATTAAATTAGCTCCAACTCTGAAGTGCATACGCCAAAATACACACTTGAAGATACTTTGGCTTCTAAATTGTAGGTAACCATGATGTGAAACATGTTCAAATACAGGTAACGTACAAATATAATTAATACAGATTCTGTATCTTGTAGACATCACGTTAAAGGATCAGCAAAGCAGTCAGAAAAGTGCCTTCTACCACTCAGTTAATACTGATGGATTAAGTTTACCTGGAAAAATCCCCCAAACAACAAAGGTATTTTAACTTTTGATCTTTGGATAAAGTTCCAATCATCATCCATGGTGAGTGAATCCACCAGAAAGCACTGCTGGACATGAAAAGCACTTAAAGGGTATGCAGCAGACTGCCATGGCAATCAATGCCCATTACCCTCTTCACATCACAGACATCAACATGGTTGTCTTACTGTGTATGCTCAGATGGCTTGGACCAGCCAAGCCTCTTAACAAGGCAGTACCTGCTGCCTCAAGGACTTCTTCAAGCTAAGAGCAAGTCTGCTTTCAGAACAAATACAGTAAACCCAAGGTGTTCAGGAGGATGCTTTCCAGCCTAGGCACAAGTAATGTCTGAGTGAAGAAAAAGAGAAAGTAGAAGAAAAGGGTGGAAGTTACCCGATCACGAGAGAAAGCGCACAACACTTCCAGTAGGTTCTTTTCCAAGAGGAAGTGCGCAGTGCTTGATCAGCAAGGGGACACTGATTTCTATAAGTCTTCATGGTGTATTTAAGAATGTGCAGTATTAACACACAGAGCTTTGCTTTTAAAAACAGTTTATAATACATAATATTATATAGAATAATATTCTATATTGTATAATATAATAATTATATAATTATATTATTTTAATAGCAAAATACATCTTGTTATATAATTATATTATTATTATATAATATTATGTCTATAAAACATAATACGATATTTGTTTTCTTAATTCATTTAAAAACAGAAATCAAAAGATGAGGGTAGTTCAAATAAAAGTTATGAGCTGGTAGAAGTACTGTATTCGGAGGCTTAATGACTTCATAAAGTGGTGTGTCTTTGCAGGGAAGACACCCGAGGTGTGTACATGCAGTCACCACTGAACCATGCAAGCGTGGATTTTAACAGCATGACCAGGAAAATAAGATGCACAATCTTACGCAACAATCAGCTCTTGCTTAAGAGTACTATGAAGATCAAAGAATAAAGTCTGAGTATCAAATGCTACTAATTTTTTCCGCCAGATTATGTCGCTTGCATACATAACATTGCAATTCAAAAGTAACACCCTACAACAAAACCACAGTTAATTAAAACTCAGACTAATATATAGCAACCAGGTTCATGGCTCAGGATTAGATAAAACATTTAAAACACAGTTAAGAAAAGGTCATTCAGTCCAATACATGGATGAAAAGCCAGTAAAAACTACAGTCTTAATTCATGTCACTGATGCCATGACCAGTAATTTTCCATAAGTTATCCCGAAACCTACTTCTCCTGGACATCTCTTAACTGATTTGCACTGTCTTGGGAGAGAAACATGTAACCCTTTCTCCATGCTTGGGCTGGACATTACAATCAAAGTAGTTTAGAGATACCTCACTCAGACAAAAAAGGCCTCATTGCCAGTGGGAGGAACACAATGATATATTTTTCTGTGTGTAAAACACTTATCTGAAAAGCTAAGGTTGCTTTACTTAATGCCCAGTAACTGTGGAGTTCAGCTTCATGACTAGAAAATACATAACAGAAAAATGGATGCCCATAGTAAAAATAGGCCAAGAACACAATAAACCAGTTGAAAACACATGAGCTTGAAGAACTCTGACCTTTCAAGAACTGGATCAGTTAAATCCCTATAATTCTTCTGTGAATTTTAAACTATGTATCAGCTATATAGGTATATGTACAACCAAATCTTTATAATCATGCGTAATAAAGATGGTTGATACCCCGTAGTCTATTAAGTCAAAAAGGAAAGAACCTCCTCCAAGTAATTTCTGCTTGCAGATGTGTAGAATTTACCTCCTTTGAAAGAAAAGTCCATTTTGAAAGTAATCCCTAAAAGTACTTTTCTTGCCTTGATGTGTTTTTTCTAACATTAGACACTCCATTCAGTTTTTCATGCCCCATTCTGAAACACTCTCCTTAAAATCTGAAATTAATTCTACAGACTACCACAGAAAATAACACTGACACATTTATTCTGATTGCAAAGGGAACTCACGTCACCATTGTGAACTCCAGCCATCCCCTCCCGTACCTGAGCTGCTCCTTGCAAAGGAAACTGCTACTGCGTATGGGAAAGATTTAAATCACCTTTACAGCAGTGCTCGCTGTGTGTTTCTGTTCATGAATACAGCCCTTAAATAACATTCTGGAAAACTCATCTTCTCACTATTGTCTCAGGCTAGTGTTAAAAGGGAACGAACCTACCCCTGAGACACTTAGCACAGGGTTACAGCAACTGCATTGCTTTAATACGCACTGTGGGTGCACAACCCCAGTGCAAAGCCAAGAATAAGGGGTTTAGAGTAGAGTGGTCACTCACTGTCTCCTTTAGAGAACTGACCCTACTGCCCTTTAATCAATAGTACAAGATGGGATTCTGAAGAAATGAGGACTGCATTCAGGCAGCGCTTTTTTGTTTGGCAAGACACAAGTTGTAGAGAGCTTACGAGTCACCAACAGCAGTAAGTTGAAACGAGGAAACATACCTTCACCAGACAATTCGTGTGACCTGGAACAGACCCATTTACATAAATAATGTCATGTTTGGTGTTGATCCTCCACACCTAGCAAAAAAAAAGCAGGCATTGAGCTTAGCTGTTTCTGATATTCTCAGTTTTATAAACAATAGTCCTGCAAAGCATAAACTGATTAACTGGAGGTGGTAGTGTGGGCAAGAGGAATATTCTGTACAGGCCTAAAGTTAGTACAGAATTCAGTCAGATGCTACTCAGAGTGCACAGCTTTCTAATGCAGGAGCCTATTAAAGGGCTTATGATCAGGCTGTATTCGGCCAAGCAGCAATTTGTTCGGCTTAATACCAACCAAGCACCCAAATTTTCCCTGTAACAGCAACAGCAGAACATTCCTTAGTAAACTAGAGGCTACCACGCTTTCTGTTCAAACTACAGAGGTCTTCAGAGACAGAGAATATCAACTGTAAAAGCCCAGGAACTGCTGCAGCAATGTACACATCAGAATCCGGACAGATTGAAAGTGAGGATCATGAAAAAGTTAGGACTTGAAACAACTCAGACTTGGGATGGGAATGAACAAGCAGAACAGCCATGAAAACAGTAACTGTAAGTCACCAAAAGCCTGTTTTCTCGCTTGAAAAGCAGAAGTCAAGGGATACAGTGAAAAACAACACAACAGATGTGGAAGTACCACCTGAAATCCCTGTTCTCAGGGTACCTATGTGCAAAGGGAGTTCAGATAACTTATTTGTAACCAGCAAGAAGATAGAAGCACACATTTGCTGCTCCTGTCTTTCCATCTTGCTTAGTTCAAGATGCTCCTGTCTGGATGCTGACAGGAATGACAGGCACTACACCAACACAAGGCTAACATGGCTAAGCCCATTGCTTGGCAATGCAACAAGGTTACACACATTCTAGTACACTCAGAACTCACCTTTAATCCCAAAGATGTCCTATAGATGTTACCCATTTTCCCAGGCATTTTCTTTCCACGGTAAACTTTGGCAGCTTTCTAGATAGAAACAGGACCAAAAAATAATAATGTAACTGCAAGAGGTATGCTTCAAAAGTCAAAAGAGGAGCAGCACAGAAAATCTACTGGTGCTTCCAATGCTGAAAATCCATACTACTGAAAATATCTACTATTGACTAGCATTTTAAATATCTCCTGCTGGAGGTTAGATATTACTCTGTATGTTGTCTGAAATACTTTACCTTAATCATAAAATTGCTATAAATACTGTTGTATCAACAAAAGAATTCTAGCTTTGCTTAATACTTATTGTGTATAGATACACAGCAAAGTCGACACAAGACACGCACCTGTAGCACAGATTGTAATAAATGGAAATTTGCTTAAACTACTTGTGGATGCTATCAACAGAGCTTCAGAGCAGTCCTGCCCTGGGAAGCTGTCAAAACAAACACAATACTGCAGCTTCCCCCCTTCTCCCTAACCCATGATAAAGGGGGACCTGATCGCTGCTTACAACTGCCTGACAGGAGGATGGAGTGAGGTGGGGTCGGTCTCTGCTCCCAAGGAACAAGGGACAGGACAAGAGGAAACGGCCTCAAGCTGTGCCAGGGGAGGTTCAGATGGAGCTGAGGAACAATTCCTTGCCCAGAGGGTGCTCAGCATTGGAACTGCCCAGGGCAGGGCTGCAGTCACCGTCCCTGCAAGTGCTCACACACCATGGAGACGAGGCCTCAGTGCCATGGGACAGTGGTGGCTTTGGCAGTGCTGGGAGTGGATGAGATGAAAGGTCTTTTCCAACCTGTTTCACTCTGTGATTCTATCAATTTTATACTGATGTAAACCAGTTTCAAAAAGCATGCGTTTTTGAGAACACGATTTTTAATTACATTCCTTCCTGTTGCTCAGTTTCTGTATCCCTTTTCTTGGCTGGGTATAACTCAGTAAACAAAGGTGGAAAAGCAAAGGCAAGAATAAGTGCAGTAACTTCCACACTATTATTGAGGGATTTGTTTCAGTTTCAGTTTCCTGAACCACTCTGTTATTAATTAATAATGGGGTTTGGTTTTCTTTTTTGTGTGTTGCTTTTTCGTGGGGTTTTTTTAGCTTGCAAAAATAATGACTTCAGGAAACTGGCTGCAATAAAGTTCTGGGGACAGGATTCTGTACTGACGAATCCAGGAATGCAACAACATCTGAGGAGGTCAACACTACACTGGAAAGTAAAAATGGAGCCATTGTTTTTCCCCGTTGCATCCTTTCACCTTGTTTCCTCTCCATCCATCACACCTATTCCCAATTTGAGACACTTAGTGAAATTACATCCAGTATTACTGCTTAGGAAAGCTTAATTTAGAGAAAAGTAAAGAAGGGTAAAAATGAACACCATCTGCTAAACCAAAAAGCGTTGTTATCTTCAAATACTTACATTCTTCAGTCTTCAGAGAGAACAGTGCCAAGGTATAGAATTCATTTTTCAGCAGAAAAGAAGGACTACAAAACAGTAGTTTATGCTTTCACAGTCTCAATTACTCTAACTTCATCTTCTGGTGCCTTTTTGCTTTTACTATTCTCTTGAGCATTATTAATAATTCTTGCTTAATTTGTATTTTAATTTCTCTAAGAAAAGTACAGGCATTTTAAGTTCAGTACTGTGACTCAGTTGGTCTTAATACCGTATAACAAAGCCAGTTTGCAAAAATCCCTCTTAGCTCAGCCTAAATATTGTGCAGCTTTTAAAGGGACAAAGTTTTCAATGAATCTGTTGCAAAGAGCTTTTCAACTAGTTTATTTGTAGTTTCAAACCTAAAAATGTTACTTTGTACTCTACTTAAAAAGTACTTAGAAAACAACAAACTATTTTGGCAATCTAAGAGTTCATTAAGCAGCTACACAAGCCAGGCAAGGTGACAAAAGCAATCTTTGAGGTTCCAAAGAACAGTACCATATCTGCAGTATTAAATAACATTTAAATCTTTGCCAATCTATAAATGCTGTGATAAAGATTCTAAGAACATTCTTTGAAACATGGAGACTATTTCCCTCAGCTATACTACAAAATACCACAATTTGCTCAGTTAAAATACGTTCTGCTCGCTTACCAGCAATGCAGAATACTCATAAATCATAGAATCACAGAATAGTTTGGGTTGGAAAGGACCTTAAGCTCATCCAGTTCCAGACCCCTGCCATGGGCAGGGACACCTCCCACTAAACCATGCCACCCGAGGCTCTGTCCAACCCAGCCTTGAACACCGCCAGCGATGGAGCATTCACAACTTCCCTGGGCAACCCATTCCAGTGC
>JAOEHY010031736.1:58824-69623 GCA_025447955.1 Psilopsiagon aurifrons | reverse complement strand
TTTTGGTGTCCTCAACATAAAAAGGACATGGAACTGTTGGAACAAGTCCAGAGGAGGGCCACGAGGATGATCAGGGGCCTGGAGCACCTCCTGTATGAAGATAGGATGAGAAAGTTGGGTCTGTTGAGCCTGGAGAAGAGAAGGCTGCATGGAGACCTCAGAGCAGCCTTTCAGTGTCTGAAGGGGGTCTATAGAGATGGTGGAGAGAGACTCTTCATTAGGGACTGCAGTGATAGGACAAGGGGTAACGGGTTCAGACTTAAACAGGGGAAGTTTAGGTTGGATATGAGGAAGAAATTCTTTACTGTAAGGGTGATGAGGCACTGGAATGGGTTGCCCAGGGAAGCTGTGAATGATCCATCCCTGGCAGTGTTCAAGGCCAGGTGGGACATAGCCTTGGGTGACATGGTTTTGTGTGAGGTGTCCCTGCCCATGGCAGGGAGGTTGGAACTTGGAGATCTTGAGGTCCTTTCCAGCCCGAACTATTCTATGATTCTATGATTCTAAGTAAGTTGACAATGCTAAGTTGTAGTACAGAAGAAATATTTCTCTTTGCTGGTTAGCCTGTCATCACAATCTGGTTTCCTGATTCAGTATGGAATTTTGTATTAAAAAATCAAGAGTATTCGGCATTTGGGTTTTAAAAATATAAACAGATTTGCTTGTTTGCTCAAACGTGATGATAGAAAGTGTAAAAGTGCTTTTTATACTTTTTCCTAAGAAATGTCCTTTCTAGTTTCATCCAGAGAAGTGAGAGGAGCAGGACGATGTAATCGCAGTTGTAGTTATAAGGACAGGGACTACTAAAGCTAAAACACACTTGATGCTCAATGCTAACTATCTTCCTGTAAGGAGGAAGTAATTTTCTGATTTGTGTCACTTTGGAGGTACTACTGCTGAAGGATTTACTTAAACAACAGCCGTTTTGGGATTACCTCATTGGGGAGAAATCAAATTCCACATCCCTTCAAGGCCAGCTTCTGTCATATAATGGTTCAGAGCTGTTCTGCTCCCTTGCTTGTTAAAAGCATTCTCTTCTGGTGAATGGCTAGAAAAAAAGCGTTTTGTGTTAACATTTAAAAACTTGGAATTCATCTTGGCCAGGAGGAAATGTAATTGCTAAAAAATTAGTGTTAAGATTTTCCAGCTGAGAAAACAGCTGTTTAGTAATGTGAGATCTTGAAAATACCACAATAAGCACTAAACAATGACTTCACTATGGGTTTTTTCAAAGCGCTCTTCAATATATGTGCATTATGTGTATCTAGACTACATATTAACTTCGCCCTTGGGTTGCTGAATATAATCCAGTTAGAGAAGCCAGCCATGTGATGTATTTTTTACAATGTGGTTATCCAGTGAATATAGTTCAGTAGATAATTGACCACCTAGCCATGGGCTATGGCAGGGTCATAAGAGAAGAAAAGATTGTCTACCCTTTCTGGGTTCAGAGAGTAAGAAGCATATGTTGGGCAGGATTCCATCACTGTGTTCTGTGAAGCATAGCAAAGTAGCATGAATAAATCATGGAAAAGCGATGGGGTTTGAACAAAGTTAGAAGAAACAAGGCGGAGTCATTAGGCCTTCTGTTCTAGCTGCCCTTTTCGGCAGTTGCCACTGCTTCTCTTGGATCCTCTGTTTATGATTATTTCACAAGAGTCCATCAACCCTCTATGATTGCAGATTACTGCTCAGACACCTGACTTAGCCCTGAATTTAACTTGGATTTCTGAATTTTCAAATTTGCAGTTCTGGGAGTGAGATTTGGAAAAGGAACAGTAAGTACTGCTTGCGCTTTCTTGTGTAAACTCCATAGGACATGACTGTATGAAAGCCTTTGCACACGATACAAGTTCTGGCTTGTAGACAGCCAAAAACATCACCCAACCTGTAAAAGCTCACAAAAAAATGCTTTGGAAACTATAGCTGTACATCACAGCAGAAGCTGCTACAGTATAGATGTGCTGCACGAATCAACAGTTGATGCAGCTTCAGGTGATGACAGGTAGCAAGCCCAAGAAGTGATGTACGCTCAATCATCTGCCCAACTCCGGCACCTCAAAAACAGCAGCTGTTCCAGCTGATTCCTCTCAGGCACTTGCTCCCAGGCCAATGGCACCAGCCTGCTCAGCACAGATGCAGAACCCTTCTCAAAGAGCCTGCAGAAATAAACGTAACCACAGAAAGGTGCTGGAGCATCTCACTACATGATTGGGCTGAGACAAGCAGCTAAAATTCAAGTGAAGAAAACAGTCTTGGTTATTATGCGGTGTATAATTTTTTGTTGGAGAGACTGGGTTATAACAGCAGACTAACACTGTAAATGAAAAACAAAGTTTTTGTGGTTTATGTACATTTTTGCCACATTAGTTTTCACTCATTCCCACTCTTCATGAGTCAATTTGAGATGGTATAGTATGCTGCAAAGCTTAAAAACAGTTTTTTTCTTTGGCAACTAGTACTTCATGAATCAGCCATCTGCTGCCATTATATCTATCTAGTTCTAGCAATACTAATAATTTCCTACAGTGAATAAAGGTTGAAGATGAAGTAATAGAATTTTCCAAAGTAAGTTTTATTCTTTATTACTGAAGACTAAAACCTGTTGATTTGTGGAAACTGCCAGGTATGTTCAAGAGAAATCATTTAAATTTGTTTTAATGAGGAATTGGTTAAGCTGTAGAAAGTTTCACTTGCATCTCATTACATCATCGTATGTTTCAGGAGAGAAACAGTGATTTTAGGCTTATTAAACAAAATTCTGGTTTGCAATGCTGAGATCTCTTTCCCCTCGTGAGTACAGTGTGATGCGTGCGTCTCTGTTTCCAAGAGTCAGGTTGGTAGTTTGTTGTCTGTTACTAAATTCTCTAAAGCACCTAGAAGAATTACCTTCTTCCTGCTTCTTCACAGCTACAAGCCCACAGCTCCCACCAGCTCCTGCAGGATATCAGTTCCTTCCAGCTGCCCCTAGGTAGTACTGATGCCTGAGGAGCAGCTCTGGAGAAATCAGTCTTGATCCCATTTGTTTTTCAGGGTCTGCAGGGTTCCTGTATCATGATACAGCAAAGCCTACTTAATTAGCTCCTCTTTTTGGCTATTTGCTTCTGATCCTCTGCAGCAGACTAGCCTTTTGGCTCCCATATGTGCTCAGAAGTGTTCTGGGGATCCAAGGAAACAGCATGCTGAACTTATTCTAAGCCTCGTTGCAGTTTGGAGTAGGAGCATCTCCCTGCAGAAATCTCAAGGGACAGTTTTCCTGTCCTGGGAACGTGTGCTCAACCTCGCTCCTTTGTGCTGATAGTTCCAGCACAAGGCACAGCAGCTGATGGCTCCTCAAGCATGGAGATGTTCCCATTTGTACACCTTTCACACTGACTGGTGGATGTTGTGCTTGCTCAGGAACTGCAGGGCTGGGTTGTACATGGTCTTCAGCCCAAGAAATGGGTACTCCTTGTGCCTGAGTGTGGAGAGGTGACCTAGCTCTCAGATTGTGAGGGTTACAGGGGTCAGGGCAGGGATCACACCCAGCTGTAGAGAATCAGCTGGTTCGTAGTCCAGAGTAGATTTGGGGCCAGAAGAGCAGCAGGCAGGAGGGAGCCAAGCTGATACCCAGGACTGGAGCATTCATCTGAAAGTCAGAGATCCTTATTTCCATTTCTGGATTTTTATTCACTTTCTGCTTCTGCGAGTTTCTGCTAAATATAAAATGCACATGTCAAGCAGCCTGGAAGTGTTTGATGTGGGGCATGTACTCCAGAGTTCCTAGGCTTGAGGAGCGGTTTTTCACTGCCTGTAGGCTAGCTCTGCAGGGCTTTCAGAGGTGCCCTCCTCTCCTTGTCTGTAGAGGAAGTGTAGGTGCCTGGGTTTTTCCCAGCTTTGTCTGGCTTTTTGTCATATACATGGATACTCCTTCAGCATGACCTACTTGACTTGTTTTGATATCTGCTTTGGGGAAAGATGCATCATACACAGGAGTGGCTGCTTTTCTCCACTGAGCATGAAGAGAACCTATAGATGTTGAGAAGTAGTTGAGATGACTCCCATCCTGCCACTTGCTTTTTAGAATGGGAGCCTGCAGTATATGGCCTTGATTTGCATTAGTTGCCAATTCTTTTCTTCTGTTTTTAGATGAACTATGGCATCACAGTTTGCCACACCATCTTTCTTGCTTATGGTGGAGCCCCAGCATAGTTACATGCTCTTGATGGAGCTGACAGCCAGCAGCCAGCTCTGTCTGAGGAAATTCTACAGCTGGACAGAATAGTGGTATTAAAGACTTCACTGTAAATAGTGTATTATCACAAACATTTTGAAACTAGCTCGGCAGTGTTACTTAAATGGGAAGCTCATTGAATGGTGGTTTTGATTTTGTTACTTATTTTAGCTCTTATGCTTTGAAACTTAGCTTGATTGTGCATTATGTGGAAATCAAAGTCTGACTAGTCCTTTAAGCTGGGGATTTCAAAAATGTGTGTGGAGAATAAAGCTTGCATCCCTCAGTGGCTCTGACACTTCTGGAATGCAAAAAGTAAAGACTTAATCCGTATCTGGCTAAAATCGCTTTAGCTATGGGAGTTTTTTGAGTGGTGGTGTTTGTATTGGTGTGCATATTAACTGACATTTTGCCATTGTTCATGTTCAGTCTGGGATCTGGAAGTGAAATTGTTCTTTCTCACTTCTGTGTCTTCACTGTTATTGAAGAGCCTGTGACAGAATTCAGCCTCACGTGAAAGATGCAAAAACCCAAACAGAGCCACTTCGAAAAGGCGAGGGAAATCCAGTGCTTAAAAACCAGAAAGTGTTTAAAAATCAGTTATTATTAAAGATGGCTGCTGTAACTCAGAGACAGAACACTACAAAAATATGTATGAAAATAAAGCTCTTACTCTGTTGCTCTTTTGCCTGTGATTCCATACAACTCTGTGGCAGTCGGTGCCACAGGGACTTCTAGCTAATCTTCATAGGTTTTGTGCACCAGAATCTGGGGCTGAGTGTTCAAGAAGGAATCACTTCAACCTTGTGCTTTGCCAAAAGCAAGGTTTCTTGCTGAGATGGGTATCCATTCTTACCGCTTTAGGAGTGGTTTGTGTGCCTAGGTTTGCTTTCTTCCCAGGCTGCGGTCATATTTTTTGGGGTAGTGACATCAGGAAACTCATCACCAACAAAGTAAACCTGAGAAAAAGAGCTTCAGTCACAGGAAGCTCACGATACCCCTTCTGTTCTTCCCCACAGACTATCGTACCATTTGTCATGGGATGCTTACTGTGTTGCCAAGAACAAGGCAAAAATCTTGGCTTGAGCAATGCAGTGTGAAAGTAAATGACAGCTTCTTGTGTCAAATTCAGCCACCAGCAAAAAGTCAGTGACTTGGTCTGCAAGTTTGCTACTTCAGTACCCAGTTTTGTATTTTGGGTCACTCTAATTCAGATGGAAACGTTTGTTTTTACAGATGGAGTTAGCGGTGGCACCACTCTGTCGGCGAGTCTCTGACCTAGGAAAATCCTACAGACAGCTGAGGTCATTCAGGTGAGTTGCAGTCTCAGGAGCCAGCAATTGTCAGTGTGATCAAAATGTATTTCAAAACTGATTTATTATCTCATGCTAATTCTGATTGAACAGAGCTTTTTGGCAACACCCACCTGCAAATTAGAAATAGATTAAAGTTCTTTGTAATTCTGTGCAGAGTATAACTATGATTTAACAATCTTTGTCATGCAAATGTTGGCCAAATTGTACTTTTTTTGTGTTGCTTTCGGTACAACCCCTGCATGACACTGAGTTCTAAAGCGACCTGAAGTGTTTGCACCGAAATATTAAATTTACAGTCCTGGGTTGTTTAATTACAGTAGACAACTTTGTACATTTTTACAAACTGAAGCTGTGTCTGAAGACCTGGGATGCAGACTAGCAGACAAACATTCGATGATCCTATTGTAACACAATATTGCCACCACATAGGTATTTTTCTAATGCATAAGATAAGCTTTTTCTTCCTTTCACAAGTATCTTTTTACATTTTTCCAGGCCGTTGCTGTTCCAGACCAGTGAGCACATTGCCAGTAGCCCAGCTTTGGGAGAGGTTATTCCGTTCAGCATCATTCTTCAGTTTTTATTTACAAGAGCACCAGCAGAGTTAAAATCACCCTTCCAGGTAGTAAGATCAACCTCTCTTTCCCTTGGAGATGTCCTAAGGAAGAATGAACACTGTAATTCATCCTAGAGATTTTAGTTCGAAAGTATTCAAGCTCATTCTTTATATGATTGATTGGCTTTTGCTTTTACTGTGGCAAAGGTGTTCTGATCATTGGCTTTATATTTTAATTAATTAACAGTAGGAAGATGACAACCTGATTTTAAAAAGACTCAATTCTTTGGTGTTCTGTCAGCTCATGGAAGATATTGCAGGTCTTATCCCTGACTGTACATTGCCTGGATCCTTGTCATGTAAGATGCAGGAAAACTAGATAGAAACCCCTGTCAGAACTGGGCAAACAGCTGATGTGGGAGAACACCTCTGAGCTCCCACATAACGTATTGGGCTATTTCTGTTAGTCGTCCCTGATTTCTTAACTCATTCTGCATCACTGCAGTATTAAGCAAGCCTTATGTGGCTTCATTTATATCAACTTGGATCTGAAATTGTTAGGTGTGTTTTCTTTTTCACCTTCATATGTAATTGGTGTTTGTTTCTCTGTATTAGAGGGCTGAGTGGTCCATTGCCCGCTACTCCCAGTGGCTTGATGATCATCCATCTGAAAAAGACAGGCTTGCTCTCATACGGTAAAAATCATTCTTCTTTCTTCTCTACATTTATGATAATGGAGCAGTAACTTACCTGCATACCAGCACTGGTCTTGAAAGGTAAAAAGCCACGTGTTATAGGAGATGCATCGTAAATACCATTGCCCTCTCTCCACTCATGGGATGAGTTGCAAAATGGCAAAATATATTAACTGAACACTCCCCTCACCCACCATACCCAAGACCTCCAGTGCCTTTGGAAGCAACACATAACTCTCTTGCAAAGCAATGAAACCATGCACCATGGTGGTTTAAATTAGTATCGTGTTTCAGTAAAATTGCCTCTCAACTGTTGGAAAGTCAAGGCTGCAGCCATTCAGTCTTCTGCATCAGGAAAGAGGAGCTTTGGAAGCTTAAGCAATGAGAATGTAGGTAGGAATTTAAAAATGGAAGACCCATGCTACACTCCTGTAATGTCATTCTTCAGAATTACTAGCACAGTGATAATTATGTCAGACTTTTAAGATCTTCCTAAGGTAGTAGCTAAATACTGTTTTGCATCTTAAAATGTTAGCAAAATTTATGAAGAGTCTTGTTTTTCAAAACAAGCAGATTTCTAATGTTGAACAGATGAGTGGTATGAACGTGACAGAGCCAGTCTGAGGATCCTCAGGATTCAAGGTGATTATTTGGCTCCTAAGGCCCTAACTCTTCCAGCCATCTTCTCAGTGTCCTGTCTGACATCAGTGCCATCCACTCCAGTTGTCACACAGCTGCACCAGCCTCGATCTGGCCTGGGAGCCAGCTCTGTCCTTGAACTTCGTGTGGATGTTACCAGCTTTTGCTGAAATCATGAAAGCTGACTTTTCAGTTCCAGCCAGCAGTGGCTGTACTTGAGAAAATCAGCCATTATCTGTCCACACTTCGAAAGCAGCCAAGAGGAGTCTGCTATAAATATTTACAGTTCTTAAAGCTGACAGCACCATACAGTCCAGTGTAGGGCCTGGGTCAGTTAAGGAAATAACTGGTGGATCACCAGTAGGTGTTAGTAGGATCTATTTCCAGACTGTTAAAATGCACGCTGTCTCTTCATGCGTATTAACAGGGTATTTTTTGAAAATCACACATGCTGTTAGTCTGGTTTGGCTGCAGAACTAATTTTTCTTGAATCTTGAGCCATGACACCTTGAATTACAAGGGAATGGATAGTAGGTACAGGGCTGACACAGCTGTATATGTAACTTCGTTATGAATATTTTGGTTGTGATTTGTGTCCTGACAGTACTGGCAAAACTGACAATGTTGAACTTCAGATATGTTAGAGAGAGCCAAGAATGCAAATCGTTTGAGAGCTGATGGGATTTTGTTCTCTTCAATCCTTTTACTTAGATCTGAAAATGCCATCCTTAAACTACAACATTTTTGTCTTTGTTCGCAATTAAATTTCATTCAGACTGATTCAACTAATGGGCTTGCTGGTGGTAATGTTCAGACACTGATAAATTGCTCTGCCCATGAAGGTATTATGGGACAAGCCCTGGGACAAAGCTTTTATGCAGAGAGAGTGTCATCCCTTAGACGAGGTAGTGTAAGCTGGAATATTTAAGGTTTTCATTTCAGACCTTTAATTGAATCCATTATTCATTTTGCATGAGATACCACTATTAAAATATTTCAATTATTTCAACTTTGTAATCTCAAGAATGTGCTGCTGCAAGGTGATCACTGGGCAAGGTTGTCACTTAAGGGTTTTACAGTGAGACTGTTGCTTTGCACTGTGGAGTGTTCAGACATCCAGGGCATGGAGAGGGCAGCTTTGAAGATCTGCTCTTCCCAAAGGCCTCTGTTGGGACTCAGTGGCTCTCCCCTACTCTTGGTACTCCAGAGCAAGGTTGTTTGTCACTGTCCACACTTGATTACTTCTCCATCCATCCCCAGGTCCGCCGTTCGTCGGCACCACTTATGCAGCTTTGCTGAGCTGAATGAACCACTCTGGATTTGTTAAGCAGACTCTTCCCTTGGGTGGTTCAGTCAGCAGCTTGTGTAGAGCTGCATGCCTGGAGCAAAGAGCAGGGGCTAGCTGAGCAGCACCAAATGCAGTGAGTGAAGGGGTGGTA
Source organism: Psilopsiagon aurifrons (assembly GCA_025447955.1). Lineage (NCBI taxonomy): Eukaryota > Metazoa > Chordata > Aves > Psittaciformes > Psittacidae > Psilopsiagon > Psilopsiagon aurifrons. The sequence continues at coordinate 60,765 of JAOEHY010031736.1, read as the reverse complement.
CCTTAGCAGACACTGGTAATCTCTGCAGGCATTGCTCCATTGCTCTGTGTGTTCACCTTTTTACCATCTCCTCTCATGCCTGTTGGTCCTTTCTAAATAGGCTCCAGTTATCTGTACAGAAGGCAGGCAAGCAAACATCAATCACAAACATGACCACGTTTCATTCATTATTTCTTTAATACTCTTCTGGGTGATTTCTGAGCCTGCTTTTCATGTGTCTCATGAGCCTCAGTTGAACTACAAGCATCTTGCTCATTTGTCTGGAGTCTTTTATCAGTCACCCTCTTCAAGATTTTTCTGCCTGTAGCTGTTCAGCTGTGCTAATTGACCTTGGATGTTGTGAGCCTTCAGATCCCTGCACTGGCCTACAACAAGAAATTATCTTTACATTGGCTGCAACCTTGCAAATGGTTCTTTTCTGCAACTTCCCTCTTTAACAACTGTGCAATTACTCTAGGGGCCTGCTGCTTAGATATTAATTTACTTGTGTTATCAGAATCCTTGCAGCTTCATATTAAAGCTTCTTCCGCTCTGTAATCTCAAATGCTTCATATGCAATGTGGTGTTAATGTTATGAATTTGTAGCATTATGAGCATTTTTGTGCATTTCTTTCTGCTTGTATTCAGCATGAAGGATGGGATTTACCTGGCCAGGGGTGTATTAGCCAGACTCCCTTTATAGTCAACAGAGAGAAACAGGCACTGCTGGGGCTGATTCATCTCATCCTGAACTAGGTACCTAAAATAGGTCAGTTGCGTTGTGTCCTGAAAGCTCTGTTTTCTCTGCTCAGTGAAGGGAGCGTGGGCCAGGACATGGGAGCTCTCTCAGGCAGACAGCTGCCCTGCAGGCATTTGAAGTTGGGTGCGATGACCCTGCGGGATTGCGTTGAAAGGAGCGTTTCTTTAATTGGCCAGGGCATGTTGTTTTCTTTCTAAATTAAGTTTGAAAACTCAGCCTTCTTTCCATAAAGGAAACCCTGATGGATGTGACAGGATTTGATCCAGCAATGAAAGGATTGAATGACAGTTCCTCTGCACAAGGGCCAAGTGCTTGTCTTTACCATTGGAGCGTGGGTAAGCTCCCTTTAGTCAAGCTCACTGTTGCTGGAGCAGAGTTGAAATCTAGGCTTAGCGAGGGTTCATTTTCATAATGAGCTGATGTCCTGAGCCAGAGCATGGCTCTGACTGCTGACCTGCCCGGGGCAGGGACAAACGCCAGCGTGGGACCACCACGGAAGCCCCATGTATGCGCTGGGTTCCGCCTCGCAGCAGCCTTGCCCTGAGCAGCAGAGCCGCCCTGGGTCACTGCTCCGCTCTGCTAAGCCAAGTGAGCAGCAGCCGCCGCAGTGTGGCCGGGGGCATGGCTGCGGTGCCTGCAAGCACTCCCACCAGCACCGGCCATTCATAGGAACCCTCGTGTAACCCGCGTGTCTGTCAATGCGTGGTTCCTTTGATGTCTCTATTCTGCATAAACTGGAGCTGGCTCTTGCTGATCTCTGGTCCTACAGGCGATGCTGTTGGAGATTTTACAGCAACTTTCGTAGCACTCAGTTAATAGAGCTGGTGTCAGAGCGGATCACAGGATCGTGGAATAGCAGGTTGCAAGGGACAGATGTGCTCTTACACGGCTTATTTTCCATTTTCCTCTTTGCCCTGAAGTGTGCAGAGCAAGCAGACTTTTAGCAAAGTGCTGAAGAGAAGCCTGGCCCTGCCGTCCTCCGGCTTCCCTGCTAATTGATCAGGACCTGAGTGCACCACTGAGCAGAGAGATGATCCCTGCCTCTGCTGAAGCTTGTCATTTAAATCAGGCTCCATTTGACCGAGTCAGAGCCCAGGAGGGTAGTGCTGGTATTCACAATTCCGTATAATATTAACTAATTAATTAGATGCACATTCATCTCCCTTTAAAAACCACAGCCCCAGTCATATACTTATCCCCCC
>JAOEHY010031736.1:36426-58816 GCA_025447955.1 Psilopsiagon aurifrons | reverse complement strand
ATGTGGACATAAATCTTCATGGATTGAAATAACATTTCAAAAAAGAACTATCTGGTCTTACATAATCAGCTTGTCCTGATTTCCAAGAAAGCTCATGGTTTTGCTCAAGCAAGTGAAGTAATTTAATAAGTGCTTTAAAATCCTTTTCCTTATGTGGGAGGGTATCTTAAACTTAGATATTTTTTTCCTTACTTCTTAAGGCATTTTTAATGAAGCATTAATATGTGCAGAACATCCCACCAACCCTTTTCCCATAGCTCTCTTTTACAAACAGTGTTTGTAATGTATACCATAGCTTGTCTTTTAAAATAGAAACAGATTGCCAAACAGGTTTTATGTCCTTTATTAGACTGGGAGATGCTGAATTTAGGACCTTATTTAGTCTAATCCCTTCAAGAGTATGTTTTGTGTATTACATAAGCAGGGTTTCTTCCATCTTCTTAAACATTGATAAAATAACTATAAATTACATCTTTATATATGACAACAGCTGTGATCTCTTCCGTGCTGAAGACTTGATGATACTGCTTTCACCCGTGACGCTGTTTATTTTTCCATTACTACTTATGCACCAGTGTTTTTACAGTGTCCTCTACAGGAGCAAGTCTACCTTTTTTTAAGGCAAGATTTTAATGCAAACCCAGTGCATCTGAATAGGGTTCTGTGCTGCCGGTGGAGTTCACAGAAGCTTGCTCGAGCTGGGACCAGTGAAGTTTACAAAACATCATCATAAAATCTGCATCTCAAGTGTTAACAAAGCTACTGAACTCATTTATCTGCCCAGCTGAGGGAGACTCCTGTAGGCACCCCAGCAGCTCCGGTGAAGTGTATCATTACATGCGTCCAGCTCATCCAGCCTGAGCTGAATTCTGCCCATGTGTAGCAGTGACCGTCTTTTGCTTTGCCATAAGCAGCTTCTTGCACCATCCATATTTCTGTGTCACAGTCCCAAAATCCCACCCTTAGACTTGGTAACTGTCTGCAGAGAAGTGAAATTCCCATCCCAGTGTACTTGTGAAATCACATCTACTTTATGACCATTGGTGTTCTCAGTTACGTCTCCAAGCCCATTTCTCCCTTGCACGTGGAAGCAACCTTACCATTAGTCTCTGGGCTCCAAACATCATTTCTCGCTGGATTCATGATCTCTGTCATTTTACTACTTGGACCTTTCCTGACCAGGAATGCTGTTCCTAATAGGATGCTGTTTCCTGGCCTGTCTCCATTGTGTCATTACCATGGGCAGCAATGCAGAGGAGAGTTTCCTGAGCTGACCAGAGCTTGCCCATGCCTATGAGCCTTCCATGCTCACCGGGTAGAGTGTGGAGCTCCAGGTGACTGCAGCTGCCTCTTGGCTGCCAGCCTTTAGCAGCTGCAGCAGCTTATTTTTCTCACTCAGTGTGAGGTCCCTTTGGCTCCTTTCTTTCACCACTGCTCTTCTGCCTTGATGGGTGTAAAGCTGTACAATGTCTGTTTCAGCAAAATGCCTGAGAATTCACCTAATAGTATTGATAAGAGTAGTAATGATTGGTTGTCTTTTGAACTGGAAGTTTGTCTCTTTGAAACAACGCGAACAAATCCTCAGTAAAAGAGCAAGCACAGCAAAAGAGAGCTGGCAAGGATCTCGTCTTGCTTGGCAACAGCTTCTGATGGCTGTTGGTCTGTGCAGGGAAGGAGAAGGAACCCTGACCCTCAGAGCAGTTCTGAGGACACCAGACAATGCTGAGTTCCTTTTAGCTGCTTTTGAGTTGTAAGAGGGCAGTGGCTGCCACTGGTGGAGTTGGTTTTGCCACTTAAATCAGGTTCTTTTGAGGCAGGAGAGAAAGAAAAAAGATAAAAGCTGCTGGAAGGTCTGGCAGCGGGACTCTAATGCTGGTGTTTGGCACTTAGAGCAGCCTAAATCTCACTCCCTCTTGTTTGATCTGATGGGAATAACAGTCTCGCTAAGGATTATCAAGGGCTGATGCTGAGTGGTTTTGGGTGCTGCTTTTAGGGTAAAGCTGCTCCCTTTCATCTGAAGGGATCTGGTTATCTCTTGTCATCTCTTTCAAGGGCTTTTTCAAAGCAGGAAGGGATAGCAGTATTACCATCTGGATAGTGACGCCAACCCACAACTTCACCAGGAGGTGTCAGCGCTTTCTAAGTTAAGCAGGTCAATATGGGGCTTTCTATATTCAGCAGCTTTTGGTGACTTTTAAAAACTATTTGGGCCCAAGAAACTTTTGGGAGTGTATAGAGGAAAAGACAGGGACACTGGTGAGAGGAAGGGGAGAGATTGAGCAAGATGAACACAGCTACAGTAAAACTTTTACAGAAGTTTCTTGACTGTCTTTTTAACAGTAACTAACACCTAACAGGCTTAACAATTACTGCTGCCCAGAGCACTTCAGTGCTGCCCTGAGTGAAAATGTGAAACTCTTCCAAAGGGTCTCCCTTCATCTTGAGGGATCCGTGCGCTGTCCCTGCCTGCACCTCCCACTGCTACTCAGGCTGCTCATCACATGCTTGCCCTTCATTGCCAGCTGAACTGAAAAGCACACTTACCTGCTGTCCCTTTCCTCACCTCTTCTCTTTAAATCTTGGGGTTTAAAACTGACCAGCAGATGTGCCTCTTCTCTGCAGTCCATCGTGTGGACAGCTTTTGCTGGGAGTGAGGTGAGCTGCACCCAAAGCACTCTGTGGCTGCAGCAAGCAGGTTTATAGATGTTGCGTTTTTCCCTATAGAGCCTGTGCTGCTCACCAGACCACTGGGAAGAGCACACGACGGGTTTCAGGGAGCTGACCAGCTGCAGATACTCTTTCCCTGCCTTTCTGGCTGTAACGGGGGAGTAACTTTTCTCTTCCTGTGCATCTTTATGGATGCACTTGAGAGTTCTTCAATTTTGGTAACAACTTCTAGCGAGTTACTGCTGCTGAGGGGTGCACGCCAGGTACCAACACGAGAGACTGTTGTTGTGTGCAGTCACCTTATTCTTCTGAAGCCTCTCAACTCTCCAATAATCCAATCCATCCTCCCTTTGCATCACCTCCATCTCAGACCATGTGCCCTGGGCTTCAGCCAAAAGGGAGTCTGGGGGGAAGAGCTGCGCTGGGCATCACCTTCTGCCTATGCTGTTTCGTTCCCATCCTGTGCTCAGAAGAAAATCTGCTGCAGGTTCCTTCCTTGCACAGTTGCACACTTCACTCTCTCCCTGTCAACTCCATTAGCAGCAGGCCAGGGACTCTGACTGCAGGCGTACGTTTGTGTGTGTGTGTATGTGTGTGTGTATGCATGCGTGTACCACGTGGGAACACCCAGCTCCTCCTGTTGCACCAACAGTGAGGAAGTTCAGAGCCCTCCCCGGTTTTGCAGTAGCCTTACTTGCACGCAAGAGTATGATATGAGGAAAAATCAATTAAATTGGAAGCCAAGTATGGCAAAACTGACCTGACCTACTTAACAAAGTTGGAATCTGAACAGCTCAGCATTTACAAAGTCTTGTTTTGCAGATACGCTCATTCAACAATATTATTTCCTACAGTCATTGGCTGAAAGGCGGCCCCATGTTGTACAGCAAGTTAAATTAGATACACATACATAATCACAGCTGCCCTTTAGCTTTGACATGCCTGTATGTGTGTGACTCACACAAGGCTACTGTGTGCGACACCCCATGATAACATATAGGAAAAACAGTGCAATGCCTTACAAACGTACATGCACTTAGTCTGTGGGTTAGTGCAGTGTTTCCCAAAGGACGGCAGCAGTTCCAGAGACTTGGCCTGCAAATCACCTGAGGGCATCTCCATTGGTCACCACTGCCCCAGTTTTCACTCTGCATGCTGCACTCACAGCAGCTGGCATCTATCCTTTCCGTGTCTAAAGGTTACCAGTACAGCAATGTGCCCGGGTCTGTGCGTCGGAGTTGTCATTTCAAGCCATCTGCAACATGCTGCCACTGTTTATTTAAATGTTAACTTGTTCGCTCCTCAAAACATGCAAGAAAGGAGAAAAACAATCATGGAACAATTATGTAGAGCTTTTTAAGGCCTTTTGTGGCCACTTCCTTCTGCAGAAACATGCAGGATCATCTGCGGCCACTTCTGTAGCAGGGAAGAAGCCAACTAATTCCAGTTGCAGGTCCTTAACTTGCAGGTCCTTAACTTGCATAACCTGCACACTATCAATTGCTTTTTCTTTTATTTTAGTGGTGCCCTGGAGGCTTACGTTCAATCAGTGCGAACGAGAGAGGGAAAGGAGTTTGCACCCGTCTATCCCATAATGGTTCAGCTGCTGCAGAAAGCGATGTCGACCCTTCAGTGAGCCAATCTGGACAACTCTCTCAAATCTTGGCACAGTACCACAGTCACGGGTCTTTGGTGCCATGCGGGTACTTGCATTCCCAACTACGTAAGCTTTACAAGGAAATGTATATACCTGCTTCATCTGTGAAACTTCTGTCTTCTTGCTTTACATTTGCATTATAGGAACTTATTTATGTACAAATATCATAAGGAAATTGTACAGTAAATTTCATAAGGAAATTGTGCTGTAAGTCTACATCTAATGAAAACAAGTTCTTCAGCATTCCTTTTGAATTCAGAAAGACCAGAAGATGCTCAAACACTGCAGTGGAATTCATGAGTATCTCAAATAAGGAAGTAGCTCTTGTAAGTATGAACAGTTGGATACATTTTAGACTTATTCAGTACTTCTAAATGCCAGAAACATTAGTTTCCATCCAAAAATCACTAATTTTAACACAAAAGTATTTGGAAGTAATAGAAATGACTCTCTAGTACACTGCTCTTCGCTTGGGAACAATGTATATAGATTTCAACTTTCTTTTGGTTTAAACTGTAATAAAGAACATTGACTCCAACCCTGAGTGCAGTATTTGAAATCATTCATCAGCTTCCTCACTGCGCGCTTTGAACAGGTTCATGTGCAGACTTCCATGCACAAGGTGCTCATCCCGCAGGGCAGACTTCACTATCAGTCCATGTCATTTCATATAATACACACCACCAGATTTTTAATGTATTTATTTGAAATAATATACAAGAATATAGTGTGCAAAAATCTGAGGGGCAACATCACGCAGACATGTGTCATAAACTGAAATTTACAGTTGTGATTCTTAAACAAAAAAAAGGAACACACAGCTGTTTAGTAGACGAAAAGCCATGATTGTAAAAGTTCACAGCAGAAGCAGTTGGAATCCTAATGCAGCTGCTCTAATTGTAGACAGTTGGAGGAAAAAAAAAGTAAAGTGCAAGTGTTGCACATATAGTTAAGTGCAAAGTTTGCCCCCACCATGAAGATGTCGTATGGCAAAATAAAGTATTGTAGAGTATGTGGCAAAGACAAAACACAGAGTTAGAACTATGATGGTGATGGTATCAACAGCACCATTTTTCTGGAGATCACGCTATCTGTTTCATCCTGTCCCGGGCCATGGTTGCCACCGGCAACAACAGCTCTCACTAGTGCCAGCTTGTGCAGGATCTCTCGCCCCCTTGTGGGGACACATTTCCTCCGGGGCAATGCAAGCAGCGGCTCCGTGCTCGCCACACTGCGGTGCGGTGCTGGTGCCTGGCTGGGCTAGGACACTACCACATAATGCATTTTGCCATCTCAGAGAAGCCCAGGCCCCAGACTCGTAATTAATAATATGGTTGTGCAATACATATTAATCAGCAATAAGAATCAATGCATATAAACAGCTGTTACATATTTAAAAATTCCCCTTTTTGTACATTTTCTTTTAAAAATAAACATTTATACACGTCTCCCTCGCCTCTTTCTAAAGTACTTTAGCACCACAGGATATCCATTTTCAAGCCTATATTACCTGATACATATATGAAGTTTGGAAGAAAAATAAGGCAATTTGGTTTAAAATGTTGATAGTTTTAGCTTACTTAACGTTCTATTGTAAAATGCAAATCTGCACTCATACTAGATCATTTCCAACTTGATGGTGCCAGTATTTTATGGTCACAGAGTCACAACAAATAGTAAGACCTTGATCGTGCATCTTCTTGCCATCAAGCAACAGCCATTTTGTAAATACAGAGTTAACAGGAAAATTCTGGCTTAATGCTGTTGTGAGCCCTGAGAAAAGAGAAGAGAGAACCAGGTTAGCATTCATCAAGCAAAGGGGAAGGAGATATTATCTTAAATCTAGCAAACCCTTGTTCTGAAAGCCACAAGCACTTGTTATCATTGGTTGAGCTACTCTGAAGAAAACGGCCCAAACGGATTATTTTATTCCCTCATCATCAAGACTTGTCGCAGCCCAGACCTCACCATCATTACTTGATAAGGTAACCACGCTGCTAACAAAATTCTTCGTTCATTAAACCACAAAAAGAGGTATTTCCTGCTGTAACACTGCAGTAGCAGGTCCTACAAATACTGTTATCTTGGTCTGAAGACCAAAGAAAACCCTACTAGAAGGCAGGGTGAGAAAGCCATCCTTCTTCCCAAGGCCAGCTATTCCTCTCAGTTATACACAAACACCCCCACTGACCAGCCTGAAGCTGAGAAGTGCTTGTGTGAAATTGACCTCACCACCCAATGCCCAAGACTGCAGTAGTGTAAAAGCAGAATAAATACATAGTAGTATTTTAACTAAACCCATAAGGAGATCTAACAGAAGCTGTGACTGTTGATTAAAACAGAATACAGTGAATAGAAAACCAGCTTGTTCCTTTGCAGCTGGGGTTCAGTGAAATCTGCAACGAGGGACTGGAAACTCAGCACCAAGTACATAAGCAATAAGCAGCAGCTGAGAGTTGGAGCATTTCTTACTCAGTCTTAAGGCAATACTTGCATATGCTCTTGAGAAAGTAGCCTCATTTACACAGAAAAGGAAAGGGGCTAACTTGAGGATGGAATCTTAAACCTGTGAAGCCCACACTATATACACTTAATGCCCCTATGCAGGCATAAAATGGCTGATGAGAGGACCTGGTGTTCTGTGCACAACGTGGATCTTTCCTTCCAGCCTCTCTTCTAGCTGAACATGTAGGCTGGCAAAAATCTCTTCTTTTTCCTATGTTCTCTTTATATGACTTACAAGCTTGAAAGTCCTTATCTTAATAGATCCACTGCTGCAGACTCTTAAAATGACCTTCTGCAATGTGGAAAGCAACTTACTTCTCTACAGAAGAAGTGGTGTCTATTGCATTTATTTTACAATTAAAACAGAGCAATAAATGAAAGAGATTAATGGAAAAAACTTGAGCCCTCAGTAACTTCACATCATATACTGACAGAAATCATAAGTAAAAAAGATAGAAAGTGGTAAAGAAAAAGTTTTTACTGAAGAAAAATGAGACAATCAAAGAAGGATTTTGTAAAAGTTCAAGTGTTTCTGAGGGGACAGATGTAATTTAGGTACAACCCTGTGAACTCAGTTACTTCAAACAAAAGGTGATGTGCTCTTCCTCTGCCTTTCACAAGCACACTCACTTCTAGTGCAAGAGAGTTCATGGAATCAAGAAAATATTTAGAGACCCTTGCCTGATCTGTCTCCTGATAACTGTCCCAAAGGAGGCTACCCAACACAGGGGAGCTGAATGAAAGTTTGGGCTACCAAGAAAGGAGTAGACAGCAGTTTATCCTCAACAAAACCCACTGTTGCGCAGTTAAATGTGTTCATATGGTAGCAGTGAAGAAGAAAGCTTCACAAACATACAGAATTTGTTCGTTTTCGTTTCCAACAGTCAGGATTTAGACGTTTCTGTTCTTCTGCCAAGGCCTTGGCTTCTAGCGTGTACATCCGTCTTTCTTCGTTTTTCATTTTCTTCCACCTGTCACCAAGTATCACACTTATGGCTCTGCAAGACAAATGTTTACAGTGTGGTCAGGACAGGGTGTTAAGAAAAAGCCTAATTTTGTTCTTTTTATCTGAGCACTTCAAAGAAGACAAAAGTTACGTGTTGAAATCACACACACACAGAAGTCAACTTTATCTTTTAAGGTTTTTTAAAACAATCCTGTTTCTGATTATCTTCTCATACTTCTTTCAACAGTTAAACAGCTGAGATTCTGTGCTGGTCGAGCACGGGTCGATGCACATTCTAACATTTCAGTGGGTGTACATTTGAATACACAGCAACTGACATAAACCAGCAACACAGGGATGTTAAAAAAACCACCACCAAATGGTAACTCACATTTGTTTTGCTCTTCCTTCGTACAAGATCATACGACAGATTCGCTGAAAATATGTTCTCTAATAATTAGGGCAATGATCTGAATATGACCTTAGCCAAACAAATACTTGATTAACTGCAAATCCCCATGTCTACTTAATAGATGTGTGTAGCCTCCTCCACCTTAAATCCATACTGGGTAGAACATACTGTAACTTCCCATTCCTACGCAAAAGGAACTATCTAACAATGAATTGCTGAATTGCCTTCCTGCTCCTCATAAACTTGATGGCTTTTGGACAGTATTTCCCATTATTATCATACCATACTGCTCAACTGCACTCCCAAATGCTGGATCAATATTCCCTTAAAGCTTTAACTTCATCCTTCAGCAGAATGAGTATCTCTAAAGAGCAGCTCTTTTACCAGTACTCACGTACTGAGCAGGTGCTTTAGCTTCAGATTACAGCAATCAATGTTCTGTGATCAGCTTTAAGAAAAAAAGGTGCAAACAACTCTGCTTCATCGTATTAAAAAGTTCCTTGCTGGCAGCAAAGCTATTCACAGACTTTCTAGCAGAATCAAGAAGAGCAGAGTGTCAGCAACCTCTTCCATAAGCTGATGCACATACAGCATTTCTGAAGGCTCTTCTGCACTCTAACAAGGAAATGCATTTTAATTCTGCAAGATGTGTAGTTCTGTTCAGGCTTCCAGGAGCTGCGGAGCACCCAGAGCACAGCAGGAACTCCATCGGGGCTGCCACTCAACCTGTGCTGTCACATGCTCTGGTGGTTCCTGAGAGCATATTCCGCAAGTCACAACCAGACCCATCCACAATCAAATCCATTTGCACCGCCTGTCTCTCTGGCAATGGTATTTCTGGTTCTCCATCCAAACTGAGAACCAATATCTTGGGTCTGCCATCAGAAGTAAGCAGCACTTAATTAGCAGATTTTTCATGTGTTAGCAGTATCCAGAGGCAAATCAACAGCACCAGAAACCTGTCTGGTTTTGGTCACCAGTTTATACTGGGTCACTCAATACCCCCAGGAAAGAACATGGTGACCCAGAGAGAGCAGGTTTGCTGAAAAAAGCACTGCAATTCCACATAAAATAAACTACAAAATCTTTGTATTTTAAATGCAAAACCATGTATTTTATTCTCTCCAGGGGAAAAAAACTGCACTGAGGCACTGAAAGCACAGATCTGTATGTTTCAAAAAGACTGAAAAATCTAACGCAGAGACAAAAGCTCTGTTTTGCCAAGGAAACAGTTCTGTGAGCAAACCACTGAGATTGAAAAAATGTGTGCAGAGAGAAAGTTCCTGACATAACCCAGACTTAACTCACCTGGCCAGAAACAAGAAAGAAATGATTCTACTGCTTCACTGCCTTACATGTCCTTCACCTCACCAGAACTTCACAGCACTCTGTACTCTGCCTTTGTCCTCTTAAAATGCTGGTAAGGTACTTTTTAGCAATCAGGATACAACCCCTTATACTACAGCAAATTCAAAAGAAATTGTCAAGTAGTAGTTGAGAATGCCTCAAGTTTACTTAGTAATTATGTTCAGCATAAACAAACACTCTAAATAGTTTAGGTGATTTTGTCTTTAGAACATACACTACTCAAAATATTCAGGTAATTCTAAAGGCGTAATCAAGTCCAACTACAGTTACAGTGAGAATATCTAGAAAAGAAACAAGTACTACTCTAACACCAGTTTCTCAAGTATGCTTTTACAGTCCATCGCATTTTTTAAGTACCATGTGAATGTTGACTTGCGTTCTGAATGTTTGCAGCTATCTTGTTGACACGGCTTGAGCTGCTTTGTCTCAGAACTTACCATTTAATTCCAAATACCTCAAGGTCTGTCCTTTCTTACATGCTAAGAAAAAATTAAGTGTGTGTAGCAAACATAAGAACTGCAGTGTACAGAAATGAGTACTACATGTAACCAACCGTAAGATGTACTCAGTAATCTGAAAATGACATATACTAAAGTTAAAATAATGAGAGTTGCCTCTGAACAGCTAAATTAATTAAATATCTCAGCCACATTTAAGCAACGGGAATTGAATGTGTATATAATCAATTATCACTAACCCTTTGTGATTTCGTCTGTATGGTATGCCAGTAAACTGCATCCAAATGCACTGCCTTGCAATTGGGATGGTGAGCCATGCATTCTAAAGCTTACTTGTAATGTAACTTTGTCATCACTTTCCATCAAGGAAAACCTGCTTACTGAAATATTCAACTTATTTTCACACATCCATCCAGTTGCAGCTCCAGTTCACTGCATCCCTTTGAAATCAGCATTTTAAGATAAACCATCATAGGCTTTCTTAGCTGATGTTCTGTTCGATCTCTCTTTGATAGTTGCAATGAGTTAGAAGGCAGCAGATCTGCTTCACTGAAGCTACTGTAAACACTGCAGAACATCACTGCCAAGTCACACAAGACTGGCTGGGATTTAAGGCTGGGTTATTTGTATGACAGGATTTTTTTCTCAACACCAGTTACAGCCTCCTTACCAGAGCATTATAAAATAGCTAAAACCCTCTCGAAGCCCTGTCACGTTTAGCTTTCACCAGATTTAGTACTGAAATCTTTATGTGACAGTGTCATTTTTATAGTAACAGTTTCATAATGTTATATATGTAAAAAAATCTGAGTATAAGATCAGTGTATGTTCATGTGCTTTAGTTTATATTTACATATGCATAATTAGCATAAATATTAAAACTATTTTAAATATTATAATGGAGAGATTTATGAAGAAAAAAAATTGCTTAGACATGAACATGTGTATAGATAAAAAGACACCAAAAAGAAACCAACAAAGAACCTTCCCTCAAACACAGAGTCATTCAGTTCTTCCTGCAGATTGCTGAATGCCTTTAGGACAAGCAACATTTGGCAAGGTACTGTTTGGATTAAGATCTTTCAGATACCCCAACAATCAGTACTCCATTTCTCAATACAGTGTGCAGAGTGAGGATAACTGACTCTGACAGAACTTCACGGAACAATCTGCAGTATTATGTTAAGACTTAATCAGAAGGATCAGAAATTCCCTTTTTCCACTACAACACACGAACAGAGAGCCTGGTGCTTTTTTTTCCCTCCTTTTCCCAAGAGTATAAACGACGACTGTTGTGTATTTGTGACTCTGCTGGTGCACATACAGACATGCATCAATTGCTTTACCCAAATGCTTTCTCAGAAGGCAGGATTGCCAAAAATGGCTTGTGTCCTATTTACCAAGTCTCCCCATAGATTAAGATTTGTGTCAGCTTCTTTCAAAACTTGCTCTTTAAACAGTGTACACACACTTTATTTCAAATGCAAAATTTAGTCCACTTAAAGGTGGGACATGGATAGTCTATAAGCTCACCAAGAATAACAAAACTACAATTTGTATCGTTACCTGTTGTCTTTCCCTGGATACATCTGAGTGTATTCAACTCTGTATTTTTTGGCAAAAAGCATGAAGGCATTCATTGGTCTTTTGCACTTGTTTGGAGACGTGGCACTCACAGTACTTGCAGTCCCTGAGCTGTGGCTTTTGCCAGCTTTGCTGTACAACGAACTGGAGGAAAGAGGTGACGAAGCAGTAGATGCACAGTTTTTACTACTGCACTCTGATCTCTCAGCCTCCTGACTGTTTGATCCTCCACACGACAGAGAAGCGCGACGCTGGCGAGCCATGCTGCTTAGCACATAAACTGCAGAGGAATCCATTGGGGTAAAATCGTAGCTGCAAGAAAAAGTCATTATTAGAAAATGATAGAGTAATTTTCACATAAAACTCCTGAATAGCTACTCACTCTTCATCTATACTACATTTATAGTATTTTGGGGTTGATTTGCACTTGATGCAGATGTCGGTATGAAAAAATAACCAAACCTAAGCAAAAAAAAAAAAAAAGCCCAAAACTTTGGCACACGAGTTAACGGTGTTTTCAGTGTGATGGCCTACTGCAATTTTGCAAGGTCTGCTGTGTACTATCAATTCTCCAGCTGTATATCTGTAGTACACTGTCTTCAAGTTCATCCTAGTTTAAGATAAGCTTCTTTCTTTCCTTTTGTCCTTACCATAAATCATATCTGGTCAGTGAGGGACAGGTACTGAAAGGGACAACTAATGTGGGAAAAGTAAGTGTTGAACTCACTTGAAAATATATATTAATTACAAATATAAACCCATTATTAAAATAAATTCTATGATACAGGCTATTGTACAAATAACTTAAATACGTATTATTTTACAGTCAAACCTTCCAGTGAGATTAAAAAATTGATGCATACTCTTTACTTCAGAGCTGACAAAGTCTGCCCTCTGTTGACAAAAATGTGAGGTTCCTCAATATTTCCAAGTATTTCAACAGCTTAGATGAGTTGTTTTCCACACAATTTAGACCTCCAAAGTCTGTGAAGTACTGTAATTTTTTGTCGACCAACAACTACAAATTAACCTTTCACCACTATAGAAGAAGTTTAATTCCTCAAACTGTTATCATGTCCAGGAACTACAGATTATACTGCCTTTAGCATGCTATATGGGGAAAATACACCCATAAAGGTGAAATCTGAAACACTGAATTGCCACCACAAAATAAATATCAAATATCTGTAACTCAGAGACTCTGCTCACCCACTGCTCAATGTGGCTATAGTTGCATAACTTATGGCAAAAATAAGCACTTGGAAGAGCTTTTTAAAGAACATAAAGCAGAACTAATAACAAGGAAACACTGCTGGTGGTAGCCCACCCCTCCCATGCAAAGGCAGCTCCTTTCTATGGGGCAGAACCACAAGCAAGAGTGAAGCCTGAAGATTTGCCTCCAAAATCCCTTAGAAAAGTAGAAAGCAACTAAGAAGGGATAATGCTTGTAGGCAAGCTCACAAGACAGTAAGAAAGAGCCTCTCTGTTGTACAAATAGTCCAGCACCCTTCCTATTCCTGATCTCCTTCCCGTAACACAGCAACAGGGTTTTGCTTTTGAATTCTTCTGTCTTGCTATCCACAGCTGCTGCTGCATACTCCTTTCTCTGTGACTTACTCCCTTCTGTCCAGAAAGACAAAACAAGGAATTTTAAGTGTCCAGGCCTGGCTTCGGGATAAGAAGCCGCAAGTGAGATGTAAACAGACTGATTCTAGCAACTGTTTAAACATGCAGTTAGAACAGGAGTTAATAAGAAAAAAGCAAAGACAGCAAATGAGTGAAGACAAGCACTTGAAACAGTAATTTAAAATCTTTTTTTCTATTGCAAGAACACCAAAAAGTAACCAGACTAAAAACAGATGCTAAGAAGGAGCTAACATCGTAGGAGAAGCTGGATTTTACTAAACCTAGAAATCTCAAAATATGGAATTAGGGAAAGTATGAGAAAATCTCATGGGGAGTGTTTCCTTAGAATAATTTATGTGGACAGTACCTCTGAAGGTCATCTGGTTGAACCTCTTGCTAAAAGCAAGGCAAACCTCATAACTGAGCTTTGAAAGTTAAGTAAGTCTGATATATTGGAAAAGAATCACAAAAAGCTGAATATACAAAAATAGCAAGAACTAGTTATGAAAAGTGTTGTATCCTAAAGCCATAGCACATACATTTATTACTAAAAACCTACTAATTCAGATGCATAGCTGCATAGGAAGCACAAGTTAATAGCTATTATGGGAAAACTGTCTAGACTTTTCAAACATAACCCACTTTACCTGTAGAATTTACATAGATAGTATACATGTATGTATTTATTGCTTTATCAAATCGCTCTTAAACTATCATATTATTTCACTCCAAGGTGAAATAAACTTTGCAGCTTAGCACAGCATGATCACACAGCTTTCCTGTATTCAGTCTCTGGTTTTCCCTCTCATTTATTTCATATTACCAAAAGTTTTCTCTCTTTGCTCTGAATAATGCTTCAGATTCTTCCAGATGTAAGGTGCCTACTCATTAAATATAAGAACCACTGAGGCCACTTTATCCAAAAATTACCTTTTAAATGTATCAAAAACACCTGAATCATCAAAGTTAATGGCATCAGGGTGTCCAGGAGGTAGACACAGATCTCCAAGATGCATTTCACAGCATGGAATGCCATGCTGTACCACAGTCAAGCTTGGATAAAAAGATGACCAACCTGAAGTGGTAAAGAGTTAAATTAGACAAACGGCCAGACAATCTCTCTAGTTCTTAACTGGAACAATCCTGTATCTCTATATGATATCACTTTATAAAACTGTTCTACTGTAGTTTCTTTCACCCAGATGGAAAAGCAGGAACACTTACTCAGAGAATTCTTACTGCAAATAGTTTTAACTCTAATTTTAGCAAAAAACTAATCAAAACCTGGTAACTTTTATCATCAGAAGTTTCATGTTTAGCAAGTGAGAAAAGCCTCCCTTATCTGTAGCTTTCCTTTATCCCCACCCTTTTTTCTTTCGTGAGATCCACTTATGTCTTTGATCAAATCTTCCCCTAAAAACCATGCAGTATTTCTGTAGCTTTACAACTTTACAGTTTTGCTTGTTCAAATTCTGGATTTATTTACAAAGAAAGAAAATTGCTTCTACAATACTGCCTTTATCAATTTCTTGAGCAACATGGGATGCAATAAAATCTGCAGCTGCTTTCTAAGATGTTTTAATATACAGCTAAGTATACTTATAGCATTTCATACCTTTATTTTTAACATAAAAAGGGTGATCAAGTCTGCATTCTACTGTAAGCAAACCATCTTCCACTGTGCCAGGATCAAAAGTCAGCTTCAGCACTGACTCACCAAAGGAAATGCTTTCTTCATGAGAAATCAACTTCAGACCATCAGAACCATAGCCCTGTGAACATACACACAGTTCAAGAAAAGCATACACTCGTGTATATTACAGGTGCATATTCATCATCTCTTATTAAAAAATACCAACATTCTAAGTGCTCTTGCTAAAAACAGACAATGTAAAATTTAAAACACACATAAATTAATCTGATTTGATTGCTTTATAGTAAGATGCTCAAACAGTACAGTGAGCAGCTCCAGGCAAGTTTAGTGCAAACCTATCTTCCTGAGACAGTAATTAAAGGCACAGGGATAAATAACATTAAGAAATGGAAGTATCTGCTATAGGCCTTGAAATGAATTTATCAGAACTAACAGCTACCTTGTATGGACTTGCTGGGAGATTTTCATCTTTCCCACAGCTCTGAGATCTTGCAAAATCCTCAACATCCTGCCATTCTTTATTGCGACCTTTATGAAAGCACAAACGAGAGCCTAATAGATGATAAGAAAAAAGATTAGGGTTATGTAAAAAAGTCTGTGCTACAAAAACAATCAAACAAAACCAACAACAAAAAAAACCCCAAGACAAACCAAATACTTATTCAGTGATACATGTTGTTACCTTTCAGAAAACAATGCCAAACAGTTGAGGGCCAGGAATGGCACCATCCTAAATCATCATCATCTGAAAGTGATGACATGCAGAAAATGCCAGATTCTGATTCACTATTTGCCTATTAAAAAAAAAAATAAAAAGCAGAATGGTGTTGATATTTTATTGCCAAAGATTTCAGGGTTGGTCTTGCATGTGTTTAGATACATCCTTGACTCTGCATCTCTGTCATTATTTTGCCTGAAATACTACTAGAAAATAGTATTCTATCAGTATTAGAATGCAGCAAACATAAATAGAGTACTTTCATCTCCTTCTCTTGCAATGTGCCATCCAGATATTATTTGGTTTAATTCTCTGAGATTCACTTCACACCTATGCTTTTTTTATGCTTAGGTGCAAGCATTTTATAAGCCATCATTCCTTGGCTGTCCATAGAACCACTCAAAGCGCACATTACTCCTTGGTCAAATTACTGGAAAGCTGTAGGGCCAAGTAGGTTCTAGATAAGTCACTGGGAAAAACTCATTGTCTTTAACAGACAAGTTTCAGACACAAATTACTGCACAGGAAGGGGAGAAGCAGGACCAACAGGTTTTGTACATCTAAAAGGAGATGGTTCTGTATTTCCTTTTCAACACAGTAAAGAAGTTAATGTAATTTTTTAAAGCCTGCTACAGAAGGAACTAAAAGAGAAGCAGAGCTTTCTTATAATCTTTTCACAGAAATGTGGACTCTCGTAGAGCACTACAAGCCTATTGTGTTTGGTAAAAAGAAAAGTGTCAGAAAATCTAGCTCAAATAGAAACAGTATTAGAACAGATAATTTTTTAACACTAGTTTATCTTCTCGAAAAGCTTAACCCACTACTCATGCATCTTTGTTTCAGAACAACTCACCCTTTCATGTCTGACTGGTGTTTCATCCACATTATTCTTGGAGAAGCTGGGATCGTTCTTTGAAGATCCTGGTGGAGGACGTGCATAGGAATGTAAACTTTTGCTTGTAGCTATTATGTGAACAGGAGATGATCTATAACAGAAAAACGTATTTTAAAATATTTCTGATTAAGACAACACAAGACTTAGCTGCCATTACCCTAAAATGCTTTTATTTAATAAATATTTCTATGTGCATGAGCTGAATACCAATAAACTTCCCACACCCCATTCAAATGGGATGATTAAAGGGTGCAAGCTCAGGCAAAGGGAGTATTTAGCATAACTCCTGTACAGCTTCTATTATACCACCCAAATGACAGTGCTACCTCCACATTAGCGTCTCCTGGCCACAATGCTGACATTTTTACAAGTATCTTCTATACCCCATTCTTACTGTACGTAAGGACATCTGCTCTGTCCTAATGGTTAAATCCCAACTGCATTACTGCATTGCATTTAATTTTCTCACTATAAACCGAAGACCAAAGCTGTACAACAGAAGGTAAAAAACAGAAATCTCGCTTCTCACAGCCATATGTAATTTAAAGATCTCAAATCTGAAAACACTATCAATAAAAAAAATACTGCATTACATTTCCAATTAGCTCTTTTAAAGAAAAAAAACTAAAGTCAGTGAGCTAGTAAGTATTAAGAATTTAATGTAACAATTTTTCATCTGCTGCTTCACATGAGGTAAATGCCCATAATTTCTGAGCTTTCTGTGGTTAGGCAATGTCCTTATACCATTTTAGCTCATTTGTGCCTGGCAATTAAGCAGCTTTTGCAACAGGCTCTGAAAACAAGTCCTGTGCAATCTTCCACAGAAGAATAAAGTTACTATACAGAAAGACCAAAAATAGGGTTCCAGTTTGAAGTCAGAGGGTGTCGAAAGTGAAGGAAACATTTCTGAAGGCACACTACAAATCTTCACAGTTCTAAACTGAAATGAATGTCAGTACCTGTTATAAAAAGAGCACTGCATCAAAGGACTCTGAGGACTTGTGGCTATGTTTGCTAATTCTGTCAACCAGTTCACCCCATTCTCACAAGAATAAGCACTTTCTGAATTGCTGTTTGAGGTATGTTGGTTCCACGAAGGCCTTGAACATTCCTGATGTGAAACATCAGCACCAAGCTGAAAAAGTGCAGGTGGGGTAGAATCTGTCTGCACAGCCTGTAGCTCAGGAAGATCATCTATGAAAAAATGCACAAATTAACATAATTATACCCACTGCTAAGTTTTAGTTGACACCACATCTTACAAATAAAGATCAAAATGAAGCAAATGATTTTACTTTCTGCATATCATAACCACCAACATCTCACAAATCCTACTCATAATACTGGCAAAACGGCCACAAAGATAATCACATCTTCACTCCATTACACATTCATGCAAGCAATTTAAGTAAAACATTAAGTAAAAATGTAGTTCTGGTTTTAAAAGTTTTACTAGACTGACTAGTTTACAGAGCGTTATACTGCAGAACTATGCAAAAGTAGCAACATGCTTCACTAAAATACTAAAACACTCAACAAAAGGCAACTAAATTAATCTGTCCTAGCAGGTGTGCCACTTAAGAGTTATCAATACTGGGGGCTGCACAAGGTAAAAGTTTTCCATGTTTCTACCTGGGAACTAGAATGAAATAACTGAGAAGTCATGAAAGCTGTGTTTACAGCTTGGCAGGGGTGAATTCTTACCAATAATCTGCACATTTCATGTCATACAGAATAGCAGAAAAGAGCTCAGCTTGTTATCAGAAGTCTGTGTTACATGCTTTCCTGTAACTAAGTAACATTATTCTTAATCACTCCAAAACTCCAATGAAATGTATTAACATTGTATCAATACTTTCTAATGTACAAGTTATTCTTCTCCAATATGTAAAAACTGAAGTAAATGTTCCTCTAGCCCAGACTCTGTATTTGTAGCAGATCTAAAGCAGCGTAATTTCCCTTTAGGAGGAGCTCTTGAGCTTTCAGTTTGTTCTTCTTGTACCAAAAAACCCCCAGCTCCTCTGGAGATTAAGAACAGAAATTTGCAGCTGAGTTCAAGAAAACATTTAAGTCAACAGGCCAGTGTGTCAGAACTGGAAATGGGTCAAAGGAAAGTGACTGCAAAATAAGACCTTAAGATGTCATCATTCACTGCCATATTCCCTTCCCTTCTGAAGTTAAAATCAATCATCTCAGTCATCTTCCAGTAATCTCACTATACAAAAACTACATCAAACTTCAGGACTAGGCATCTTCTGAAAAAGTCACATTGTTTACCAAGTTCCATGTGTTCATCACAGGATGCATATCCAGGAGAAGAGGGCAGGTTTTCATTACACTTCAGCAACTCCAGTGACTCATTCATCCCTGAAGTTCTCTTATCCACTACCAGAAGGAGTTTCTGAACAGCATTAGGCATTTGATTTGTCTTCACTTTCCACACCATGTTAGGATGCTCCGAAGTATCTGACTTTAAAGAGACAGAAGTTAAAAATTTGTACACAAACTAATTTAAGCTGCATCTGACAGGTTATATCATTACCAGTACCCTAAATCCTCCATAATCTGTTGAGAATCACAGCATAATTTTGCTTGAAACGGACCTCTAGAAACGATCTGGCACAATCCTTGCAGAAAGTAGATCCAACCCCGAAGTCAGATGGGGCTGCCTGCAGCCCTGACCACATAAGTTTCTAGTATCTGGAAGGATGGAGATTCCCTGACACTCCTCAAATACCACTGACTACTCTTGCTGTAAAGAAGTTGTTCCTTATGCATGGTTTGAACTTCCCTTGCCACAGCCTGTGCCCACTGCCTCCAAGAGTCCAGGGTCATCTCCTCAACCACCAAGTAAGCCATGGTAAACAACATTCACTTGGTACCCTGAGCCACACATCCCATCACAGAAGGCAATCAGACAGGTCAGGCAAGATTTGCCTCTGGTTAAACCGTTCTGGCTAATCCCAGTCACCTTCTTGACTTTTACCAGCCAGGACATGGCTGTCAGTAGGACCTGCCCCACTATCTTCCTTGAAGGCTAAGGTTAGGCTGACTAGCCAGTAGTTTCCCCACATCCCCCTGCCTGAAGCCAGGTGTGACACTTTCTTTTTACCTGCTACTGGGAGCCCTCCCACCACCACATCTGCCACCTTTTGGAGACCATCCTCACAGTGACCCTGGCCAACTTCTCCTGACATCCTATCCAGTCTCATCAACTCATGTGTGAGTAGCCCACAGAACTGGCCTGCCCCTAACTTGCACTCCCTGCTGTATAGACAAAGAACCAGGTCACTCTGTCAGATGTATGTTGCTAGGCCCAGGGACTCAAGGAACCTGGAAACAGGTTTTGCAAATAAAGACCAAAGCAAAAAAGATGCCAACCTCAGCCTTTTGACATGAAGTCCCCAACGCCATTCAGCATCACACCTGTGTTTTTCTAGTTGCCCTTTCACAACTGGTGCATCCACAGAAGCCTTTTTCACTACTCTTCACATCCCTGCTGTCTCAACACTAGGTACAGTCTCAAACACATCTGTCTGCTAACATTCTTTGCTTTCCATTTGCATGGAAAGCAAAAGAAGCCTCTACTAGTAGACTTCACTGCAGTTTCATTTCCCCAAATCCCATCACTGTAACATTTATACCACCAGAAATCTTTTAAATCATCTTCAGCAGTCAGAACTGTGTGATTATTCTACATAACCACTACCTCTAGAAGCTGGAAAACAAGGTTATCCGGTCTTTAGTAATTTGGTTATCTACTGGGGTTTTTTTTAGACGATGATGATGATGAATTAAAGCTACACTAACATGATTATCTTGTGCTTTAATAAAGCGTCACTGAAAAAGTAATGAGTCCCTCACAAGAGCAGAAAACACAACTTAGTAAAAAAGAGAACCTGAAAAGTCTACCACAAACATGTCCACTAAGTAAGCTATTATGCACATTAGAGAAATACAAACTTTAGCTAAAAAGTCTCATATTTTCATGTGAAAAGCTAAGCCCATTGTACTAAAAGTTTCCTTAGTAATACATAAAAATCCATAACAATTATTGAAAAAACTCCCCAACCAGCTATTTTAATAAACAGCTGAATGGTAGTGTGAGCATAAAGCAAACATTAACAGTATTCCATATTTTTACTCATTCTATGAATCTGTTTCATTAAGCTTGTCCTGCATATAATATGGTTCAGACATAACCCTCTGAATTACAAACTGGCCCTTCCAGAAAAGATTTGACCTAAGCAGTTAATATTTTGTTTACTGGAAAATTTCTAACTTCTCATCTTCCAGTCTTTCACACACAGGCAAAACTTACAGAAACTTTCATTCCAAACATAGAAAGATTTTTGATCCCACTCAAATGGCACTACTACAAAGCTGCAACAAACAGTGTAATTCTGCTTTTAAGGAGGTAGAGAGGGAAATTCCTCTACCACCAGGAGGGACAGTGAAATTACAGAACAGCACAAGAGCAGAAACTTCAGCCATTTCTGCCAGAAAAACCAGATCTCAGTAGCACATGTCAGGACCTTGATGTTTATCTCCACACAATCAACTCTGAAAAGACACTCCTAGTTTTTCTGTCTTGTCTGCATCCTTCCTTTCCCCCTTCTATCTTGTTTTTCCCTTTTTACTCTCTTCCTTTACCACTTTCCTGCCAAAACTAGACAGCTCACATGTTTTAGGAATGTTACCTTCTTCCTTTCTGCTAGCTGCCAAGATCTGAAAGTGCCTCCTTGGTATCCCAACACACTGAAGGTCAGAGAGAAGGTACAAATACAACACGCTCATCTGACAAGAAAGATATTATGAGAAACGAACTGTTCTTCCAAGTCACAAGAATTTATCTAAACCAAAACCACCCACGTACAAAAGCCAAAATCTCCTCTAAGAGATGAACTAAAACCAAAAATATTAAGTGTCCAACTTTCCTCTTTTTTTAATTCTACTTGATTAAAGCCTGCTTTGGACATCACGTGCTTCTCATTCTCAGTTGTTCAATGTTTTGGAATGTTAAGGGGAATGGTTAGCTTGTAAAGTTGGGGTTTTTTTTAACTCAACTTCATGTTCAAAACTTGTTGTGACAGATGTTTTTAGAAGTATGCTTCACGGAACCATAATTACTGCCATTTTCTTTAGAAGCTAAATGAAATAATTTACGAATCTGTGCTTTAAAATAGGTCAACTTATCACACTAAACCAAACAACAATATTAACAAAGAGCTTATTGACTGAACCATGTCTATTTCTGAAAGACAAAAATAAGTTTGGGGCAAAAATAAATGAAAACTATGGGTGAGAAAGGGTTCAGCAAGAACTGGGCAGCATGCACCCAAACCACACTGTGCAGAAATGCCTGGGTAGAAGTGCTTCCCGTGGTTTTCCTTCCCCCAGACTACCAGCAGTCTCAGCCAAGGTCTATGCCTACAGCAATGCACTAGATGGAGTTTAACACGGCGAACAGCTTCTCCAAGCAAAACACAACATACTGGCAAGACTGGATCTACACCAGTGACTTTTATTGGCACAGCTGCTTTGATCAAAGAGCCTCGCTCTACATCTCCGACTCGCACAGCTGTGCCAGAAAAACGCGGCGGAGGCACAGCCTCGGAGGAGCCCAGGACATGATTCATGATGTTTTTGCACAGCCAGCCTTTTAGCATTACTCAGGCCGAACCGTACCTTCTACCCAACTCCACCGACGTCTGCTCCCTACCCCCCCGCGGAGGAAGCGCTGCCCTCCCCGCACCATTTAAGCGCCCGCCGCGGACCAAGCATTACTTTGATACATAAAGAATGCATTCACGACGTAAGAAGGGCGCAGGAGCAGGCAGTGCCGGGACCCCGGCTGACGGCCGCAGCCGCCCGGGCGCCACAGGGCAGCCCCCTCCCTT
>JAOEHY010031736.1:23233-35493 GCA_025447955.1 Psilopsiagon aurifrons | reverse complement strand
AGGGAGGCCCCCCCCCCGGCGCTGCCGGACCGGGCGAGGCGCGGGCCTCGGCCCCGAGATGGCGGCGGGCTCCGCGGCGGGGCGCTGACTCACGGCCTCAGCCTGGAAACAGTGACTGGGCTCCCGGGTGGTGCCCGTCTGGAACGATCCCCGGGGGGCCGGCGCCTTCCGTGATCCACCACGGTGAACTAGCGCCCCGCAACGCTCTCGCCAAGTAAAGGCTGCGGCGTGCGGCGGTAAGAGGAAGTTGCTAAAGGTCAGGGAGTGATTCAGCAGCTGCGCTTGGTCCCGGCCCCAGCCTCGCCCCTCGGCTTTGATTCATTAAACAGACACTGGGGGTAGCTTGGATCCAAAATACAAGTTAGTGAGGCGGAGAAAAAAGGCCGACTTCTTAAAATCCACTCAGGTCTATCAGTTCTGCTACCCTATGTGTGCCTTGCGAGTGTCTCCCAGATATTCCCATACATTTATTGCCAAGGTAACAGCCTGGTTTGGGTATGTGCATCTCTTCTGGTTTACTGTCAGAGATACCACAGGTATTGGCAGGTTTTGCCAGCCTACACAGTAACTGGGTGACTGCAGAGCTAAGAACGGACTCCTGAACACCTGAGGCCAAGCCCTCATCGTAAAATACATCATTGTGCGTGATCTGATGCAAAGCAAATATATGCACAGTTCAGAACAATCATCAGAGTTTGAAG
This sequence comes from Psilopsiagon aurifrons, assembly GCA_025447955.1. Lineage (NCBI taxonomy): Eukaryota > Metazoa > Chordata > Aves > Psittaciformes > Psittacidae > Psilopsiagon > Psilopsiagon aurifrons. The sequence continues at coordinate 34,792 of JAOEHY010031736.1, read as the reverse complement.
CTGATGCGAGAATGTCAAGATTTTGCAATCGTTGGGATGTTTTCCCAGAAAAGCATTTCTTCCTCATCCCATTTTCAGCATCGTCCCCATCACGTGAACGTGTCCCAAATCCTGTATCAGAGCTTCTACTGTTATTTGGTATCTACAACAGTTGTGACTTCCCGGCACTCTAATGTAGCTTTGGGAGTAAATAGGAAACAAGAACCCCAACAACCAACCAGTTAATTACTACAACTTAAATAGAAATGGTTCCGTATTTAGAGCTCTCTGCGAGCTCTGTGTCCCATGGCCACCAGAGGGAACGCTGGTGTTACTGTTGCCACGGGTCTACAGGGGTAACGCAGCTGAAAAAGGAAATGAAATCAAACGCGCAGAAGTCGTCCTTAGCGTCAAAGCACACTCGGTGTGCAGGTGTCCTTGGCACATCAGCTTAGGATTTGGCTTCTCCAAGATGCAAGAGTCTGCCTGTTAGTAAAGGCATTGCCATCTGTAGGCACTATTTGAAGAGAGACATTACTTTAAAAAACATGCAGTATATTCTGCAGTGTGAATTGGAAATTATTACTTCTTATATGTGCATGTGCAAGTTTAGCTTAGGAAAAAAAGGTAGAAAAACAATGCCATGGAATTTAACTAAAAATCTGCTGTGCTTAATCACGTACAAGCAAACCCTTTAGAGGTCATTTTCCCAATTAAAAAACATAGAGTTATTTGAAAAAATGCCTCCAGGAAAAATATGAAAATTGATGTTGAGATTCAACTATTAAGTGACTAGACAATGTATTATAATATCAGGTGTCTAACCCCACATCCCACAAGCTCAGATTTTGCCTATGTTTAGAATTCAGGCTTTTCCCAAATAACTGATACATCTTTATATAGGAAAGCTTTCATGGTGTCCTCTATCTAAAATGGATTTTGTTAATAAATGGAAAACTGGTAAACCAAAAATGTCTTTTTACACCATTCCACAATAAATTTAACTTTGAAGTTGTGGTGTTCTTTCCTCCCTTTCTCTTTTGATCTCCCTTATACATCTGAACAGCCTTTAGGCTCTTTGGAGAAAGATTCAAGCTTCTTGTTTTTTTAATGAGTTTTGATGCAGACCCTGCATTTCCAGACCAGGACTTGTGTATGCAGATGTCTCCATTCTGCAGATAGGCTACTTCGCTTGTGGCAGAGCTATCTGAAAGGCAAACCTCACAGTTTGCTCTCCTGAAAGCTGTCTGCTGCAGTGTGGAAGGTGGACAGTACAGTGGCCAAATCAAGCAGCTACAGAAGATACAATGTCCTGTCTCAAGCCCACTCAGGTTCTTCAGAAAAAGACTTGTTCATACCTTGTTATGGATCAAGTTTCCATCCCACTGTGGGCTTTTTGTACTCAAAATGAAAAGCATTTTCCCCAGACTAAATGTTAAATCTATTCACTGTGCAGGTTCACGGTTCTCTACAAAAACTAAGGTGAGCGTGCTAGGTGTGAAGCCAAGTCCTCTGAGATCGCTTGGCCCGGATTCCAGATACAGACCTCTACAGTAAATAGCACTGAGGAATTAGAGCCTCAGTATCACACTTACCATCTGTGACATACCCAGAAGCACAAAAATATGCATCTTACCTAGAACTGAGATTAAAATCTTGTAAAAATGAGTGTCTGACTCATTGTGAGACAGCCATGTAGCAGCTTTTTCATTTGCAAATTACCTTTTCTCCTTTGCATGCATTTACTTTGCTGAGGGAACTCGTATTCACTCAGTGAGGATGTAAAAGAAAATGAGTAAAAGGACAGGTAGTCCATGCAGTAGATGGCAGCAGGACACATAAAACTGTATCAAAGCTTACTCAGCCCCTTGGTTGAAGCCAAATATGCATCTTCTAAATTTCAGAATTAAGATTATGTCAATGCCATCCTTCTTGCTCTATATGCGTAGGCTCTAATTAAATCATTACTCCCCCTCCACACACCCTACCTCACCTTACGCCATGCCCAAAATGAATGGGTGCTCAGAGAATGAATCAATACCCTGTAACACAGACGTTGTTGGTAGCTTTGCTGATTCAGTTGCTTCTGCTGTTGTAAGAGAGGTAGAAAATAAGGTGGGGGATTGGGAAGTGTTAGTTGTGAGTTCCTGTCACATTACACATGCTACCAAGAAGCACAAAGCAAGCAGGAGAGACCACACAAATGGAAAATAAAGATACAAATAAATTCACACCCCAGCTATTTACCTCTTGAAATTGCCAGCCACAAAGTTAAGAAACCACAAGGTTGATTTGAAAAATGTGGACTATTACAAAGTCATATTTGGAAAATATATACTGGGTTTGTGCTTATCTACTTTTCATCTCTCCTGTCCAAAGCCAGTCTCCTGGTGACACAGCTGCTACTGCTGACTGTGAAATACAGCTATCATTGTTTCAATTCTGCTACAGGAGCTGTCACGTCCACATGTAGACATCCACCTTCAGTAATGAATGACATACTCACCAGGCATCACAGCAACCCTGCTCACCAGAGCTTCCACTTCCACCCAATGGAGCAGCCTCTGTTCTGCAGCCATTCTGACAGACCCTCTCCCATCAGTTTTCTCCTTTCACAATGACTTCCAAACTATTTGTACTCAATTTCTTCTTCTCACAGCCTTTTGTAGCTAGCTGCAATGGCGGTTGGGTCTCCACCTTCTTAACAACAACCTTAGGCATGCCTGCTCCCACATTTCACGGCTTTTAATCTCCTCACAGAGGATGCTGTTTGGAACATGGAGCAGAGGAACAGAGGACTTGTTGCTCACAGAAAAGATATTTCTTGAGCACTAGAAGGGAAACTTCACTTGTCTCATGCAGTGATTCAAGTTGGGGAGAAAGAGAGCAAATAACATGCCACGTATATATTTTGTATTGTTTTCTTCCAAGACAGGTCAGGAATTAATGAGAAATTAATTTCATGTCATTATGGCAAAGATTCCAGTTTTAGCTAAGCTTCTATCACAAAATACAAAGATACAGCAAGATAATAAATGACAGATACCTCAAGAAAAAAGAAAGACCTGACATATCAAGAAACAGACCAGAAGAGTGATAAGAAAACCCTATATCCCAGCTCAAAAGCTGCAGTAAAACAAGAAGAGACTACAGATATCTGCAGGTTCCCCCTATGCTGGTTGGTAAGTTAAAATGCCAGGGAGTGTTCCTGGGTAATGGAATACAATCATCTGTCCTGTAAATTCATTATTTTTTAGACTAGCCCTGGCTTGGAGTTTGTGTGGGACAATAAGAAATAATTTTTGGATACAGTTGGGGAGCTACCATAGGCCAAGGACTATTCTCAGTTGGCCATCTGAGTATAGCTATCCATATGGAAAGCTGGAAAAAAGCTTGTAAGATAGCTTGTAAATGAGCGCACAAAACCACTGGAAAACACAATGAATGTTGGTCATCCAATGCCTTAGTACTAGCAAATAGTCTCAGGCACATAAAATTCCCTATGATGGGTATAACTATACAGATGCAGCCAAAACTAATCTTGCAGTGAAGCTAAGATTGATCGAGATAGTCACACCACCTGGCTCCACAAGGACAAAGATACAGCATGGTGATAAGTTGGGTGGCTTTTCCCAAATAAGACATTTATCAGAACTCAGTTTCCAGCATCTTCACAGATGTGGGGAGCAGGTCCCAGACACTCACTCAGCTGCCAGGGAATTAGTCTTCCACAGAGACAGCTGCACAGCACATTACCCTTTCCCCAAACTTCATAGCTGTGCAGCTGAAACAATTCAATACCTTAAAAGAAGAAGGAACAAAGTATTCATATCATGACACTATTTTTAGGCCATCCTAATTTAATTCACCTCAATAAGGAAAGGTTGAGTCAGCAGATACTGTCACAATGGCCTAGTGTAACTTATGCATCAATTTTTCACATGGTTTTGACTGGGCACAAGTTCTTTCATGTAACGTCTCTTCCCTGTTCCCCTATACATACATACACATCTACAAGTTCTAAGGGAGAAACACAACCCTATCCATGGTATTCACACAGCCATGGCAATGCTATTTCTGTGCTTCAGCTCACCTTTATCTGCCACTGTAGAAAGGACAGGGATGGGACGAGGGGATGAGGAAAGGAGAGTCACTGCCCAGTCAACCACACCACTGCATCCCAGCATGCACCCAGCCAGTCACTCCACTTGTCTTACACCCTGCTTCTGCCACTGGCTCTTCACCTGGCTGTCAGAATAAAGATAATTTAGAGGGAAAGAAAGAAATGGTTTGAAGAATAGACACTGTTAAAATGTAATTTTCTTTGGGTTTTTCATATCCTAAGAAGATTATTTGGCTTCCCTTCAGTCCATGAAGTGAGTGTCCAGCCTGTTAAGCATCTTCCTGAGCCAAAAGGTAGATTAAGAACTTGGAAACAGCCTTGGTATGTATCTGAAGGAAATACAACTCTCAGAATGATTTGAAAATGATCCTAAATCCTGTGTGACAGTCAGCAGCACAGATCTGTACATCCTCAGCATACAAAGAAGCAATTCCACCCAGAGAAAACTGCTGTAATACCTGTTTCAGAGCTACAAACGCAGGAAAATATCTTAGAAACTTAAAACCCCAAACCACCACACCTATAACCATCACATATGCAAATGGATAAAAAGAGCTTGAAACCAACATAAAAACCTTAGCAAGAGCATGTTAGAATGTCTGTGTTCTGGCAAGCTAACTTTGAGCAAAGCCACTTTTCAATTTGTTCAGCAAAAGCTGTCAGATGCTGTAAGTGTCTGAAAAAGGACTAGGAGTTTGATGTGCCAGGTCTGTGAAGGATGACAGCAGACACTGGTTTTATTCATCTGGGAATTCCTGATTTTGAAAAACAATAATGCTTGCATAGAAGGTCTGTTATAAACTACAAAATTACACAAATCGTAACCTAAGTATCCCAGAGTCGCCATAGAGAAAGCTTAGAGCACCCAACATCACAAACAAACCAAAATAAAACCACCAAAACCAAACCACAACCAAACCCGCCATTCCAGTAAGAATAGGCTTTACTGAATACAAAAGAAAACACAAAGAAAGAAGACAGAGTAACAGTAATTTAGGTTGCAGATGGTTTCACGTTGCTCTTCACAGATTTGCCCCAAGAGTTCCCACAATCTGTCACTTCTGGACCTCAACAGGAGATCCAAAGGGAACGGTTTTAGAAGTGTTTATTCCAGGTGAACTTAACAAAATCCCGTAAAGCACAAACAAATGGCAATTTAAAAGTGATGGCATCAGCACTAATTCCAAGGAGACTTGTTTTCCTCAGGGTTTGAGTCTTGTGATTGTCTGAGGGCTGTAGTTGAATTTTGTTTCTCATGGTTAAAGCATTTGTAAACATTTGCTGCCATGTAGATTCTCTTTAACTTAGTAATATATGAGCCCATGAATGCCTTTTGCATGCAGAATTTCTCTTAGGCTTTTCTCCGCTCACCCAGCAGGGCTTTTTTTTCAGCACTGGAGCATCTGGGGTTTTTCTCCCCTTTAGAATTTAGCCAACTATTACATTCATTTAAATAATCTGGAGAACTATACATCACTGGTGAGGCTGGGGATAGAGGAAAGAAACAAACATGTATGTGCCAAGCAACTGCCAGAGCCCTGTTCCTTTAGCGACCTGACTACAAATAAAGATGATAAAAATCTTTAATAACAGAAGCATCAGTTAATCAAAGTATGGACAAAGTCTTGTAAGGTTAAACATGATAGAGTTTAAAATTATTAGAGCTATCTTTTGAAAGGTCATTAAAAATCAGTGACTTGGTATGATTTCCTTCTTAAGATGAACACTCACCATATTTATGACATGAAGACTGGCATGTTTGAAGTGTATGTATGAATAGATGCAGGAGAAATCCCATGTGCTGAGTGGAGGATATAATGATTTGGATGAAACTTACAAAGCAACAGTTTATTTCTGTTGGTTAAACTGCCCTGAATTTACCAACAAAGAAAATTACAGAAAACATCCAGTCCCCGAGAACAACACAGTAACACTGCTGCAACATGAAGTTGTACTTTGGGACTCAGAAAATCCGAAGTCTCTGATTATCTTAAATTCATCGCTCCACAGCTTTTCCCCAGATATAAACTCCAAGCAAATCATCAAATACAAAGTAGCTATGGTGATTACCACACGACCATGTAGTCTGTTCTGGGCAGAGAGAGCACTGACAAAACACCTCTTCATGAAAATCAACATGAAAGAATTCCAATTAAGAATTATGAATGTTTTAAGAAATGAATATAAATAGGTCACTTGCAACTTTATGAGAATAGAATTAGAACACAACAATATCAATAAACAGAGGGGTTTTTATATAAAAGTGTTGTTTATTGTAAGGAAACTTTAAATATAACCAACGATATTGAAAATATGATGACTGGCATATATGGCCTTGATAGTAGTTTACTGCCATACAAGTAATTTCTAGCATTTTTTCTTAATCACATCAAGCTAGTGCAAAATATAGGTAGCTTTTAGAGATTAAGCATACAGAATGGCAAAAGTGTAGATTTTGGTTACCTGATATTTCCTTCTAGTATAATAGGCTTCTCTTTTTCCATAAGTCAGAAGTACAAAGGCAATTTATCTTATGTGCAATTATTCATACCAGGTTTCTAGGGGGAAGAAAAAAAAAAAAAACCCAACCAAAAAACCCCCACATTTGCAAATTTTGCTCAAATGGCATTTTTTAGAAATCTGACTTCAATTTATACCATACTGTATGATATAAATTATATGTTGTTATTATATAATCATAATTTCATTTACAGTTATGATTATATAAATTGTCAGAACATATAACTATAGGTTAATAATTACATCGACGTACACAAATATATGGCATTAGAAAAGTCATTATCTAAGAAGGAAAGATGGTAATAATTCAGGTGTTTGAACAGGGCAGGAGCAGCCTTCCTATAATTCTTGTAGTATCATTTTGGCAGAACTATTGCCAGTCTCCGTTATGTGCACTAGCTTTCCATGAACATCAACAGACAGGTCAGTAAGCAGTATTAAAATTGGACTGTGCCTGAAATTTCCAGTCACAGACCCTTGTAAGCAATGAGCCCTGTGCTCATAATTAAGATGATATTCTCTCTCCTCAGTCTCAGAAGGTATCCCATGCTATTATGGCTAAAAAGATACCATTTTATGATGACCTACATGTTTTTGAAAGCAGGACGTGTTAGCTTTAACAATGGCACACTTTATAGACTTGTGCAAAGCTTTCGAAGTACTGATCTTTCAAATAAAAAATATTATTGTACTGATTTTTTGAATACTGAATTACTAATATTTTTGAATATTTTTGTACCTGATAAGGGTTTTTAAAGGACAAGCTTAGTTTAGCATGGCTTTTGATATCGATCACTTCAGTAATTGAATCTGGTCTTTGATAGCTAAGATTAGACTGCAAGAAGAGAGAAATACAGAGATCATTTCATTTGAAACAGGTAAAAGATTTAACAGATAAAAAAAGTGAGACCTAAAAAAATCTGGAGAACAAGCATAGATAGAGAAGACAAAATGCATAAATATAACACAAGGGAGAAGGAAAACATCATAGGGTTATATATGATTGGGTAGAACATGACAACGACCTATGCCTTTAGAGCATGAAGGTTAATTTGTCAGCTGTCCTCACTCATGTACAGAATACATGTAACTAATAAAAAATGCAGTTTATTGCAAAAATATACAAGTCCTCTGAATTGCATAAGATATTACAATGTCGTGCTGAAACATGACATATTAAACAAAGAGGACTTTAAAACAAATTACAAAATGTTAAAAATCAGATTTGGGTCATGGGCATTACACAAAATGCATTGTCATGCTTTATCTTACAATTAGTCTTGTGATTCACTACATCTGTGATAAATGCAACATAAAATCATGACAACTGTAATAGTCAGAAAGTAATATCTACTGTATATCTTCTGTATTAATACATATAAACACTTTGAGTGCACTAATACTTTCAACATATCACATTCAAACTAACAGTCTTTCCAGAAAAGTTGTAACCTTTTTGAAGAACAGAAGATGGTTTAACAAATTCATGGCATGTGGGGTTTTTTTTGAAATCTACTCTAAGGAAATGCTGTGTGAAAGCACTTGATTTTCAAAGGTGCTGTGTTACTACAGGTCCTCTTGATACCAGATGAAACTATCAATGCTCAGCACTTTTAAAAATCAAGTCCATGATTTATCAAATTCCTGTTTTGTTTACCAGTATTTCCACTGTAAGAAGTCAAAAAAATACCCCCAAACCCATTCTTAAAATCACAGAAAATGCTTGGCATCTATAGGAAGAAAAACAATTTCTCAGTGGACTAACCACTACTGTGCTATATTCTCATAACAGATCTTGTTGCTCCAATGTTTAGTTCATGCACTGGTATCGGCAATGTCCATGTTTGTTCCAAACAGAGCAACCAGCTGCTCTTCATAGTTTGCAATGTTTCTCTTCAGAATTTCCATACAAGGTCCCAAAAGCCTTTCAAATGCCTGCACGTCCATAACTAATATAGAAGGGGAGAGAAAGAGGAAAAAAAAAATACAATGTGCATGTCAGTTGCAGACACTAATCTTGGTGCTCATGACATTCCAATGTGAGACTTTAAATGAAAGGACAGATACTACTGAGGTATATACTTTGTTTGCACAGAAGAGAATCACTTACTGTAGCAAAACCAAGAGCAACCAACACATTGCTACTGCCTTGAAACTTCATAAATAAACACAGAATTTGCTGCATTTCTTATTCTGAAAATATTTTCTTATTAAGATTTATGTCACCCAAGAGCTGCTGAAGAAGTCTGGATTCCTCCCAAGAATACAGATTTAAGACCCTTGAGATTTACAAAAAAATACGTCTTTTGCTGATGTTGCTGGCTGTATTTGGGGGCTAACTTGGCATATATCCTTGCTATTTTTACTTGCTTCCACCCACAGTGGAAATTGTAATAGATACTTATTTCCCAGCAAACATGCAAAAAGTTGGAGACAGTAATTCACATATAATGTCAGTGAGCAGCTGACCAGATTTTTTTTTACTCGATCATGTACTGTTATCCATTATAATTCTAGGGGACCAATAGGCAAGGGAGAAAACTTCCTACATGAGCCAGCTTCCAACCTGGTGGCCTGTAGTCTCTTGGCTCCTGAAAAAGAGTCAAGATCTCTGCTCTTTGGGAAGTGCCAGAGGTCTTTGTGGCTCACCCATACTGAGTAATGATACTCTTCTTCACCACTGCCTCTTAGTCTTTCCTGGCTATCCTCTTTGATCTTTATTGCCTCATCACCTCTGTGTGTTTGGAGATAAGGATTTAAATAAACCCAGTACCTTTACAAGTGAGAAACTTCTGGTTACTGGCTTGGTAAAGTCATTCAAGAATGCTAAATCTTTCTTTGCAGAATACAGTTTTCCCATAATTAGATAAAAATATTTAGGAGGTAAGCACCAGACCATGAAAAGCAATGGCTGCAAAGGGTTCTTTATGAGCACAACTCTTTTGGTCTTTGCATTCCCTATCCCTGAGACTACAGTGTGATTAAATTAACCACTTGTGAAGACAAAGAATATGCTAAAGTTTAAGTCATGGTAATAAAATCGGACAGGATTTTTACCACAGTTATTTCTTGGATGAAAGTCTACTGAGAAAAGAAATAATTTGCCTTTCTGCAGGGTATTAAACATTTATCTGATAACTATAAATGGTTTGCAGCAATACTCTCTGTAATGTCCAGAAACAATTTTTTCTTCCATGCAATCAGAGAAATGTTGGAGACTTTGTGTTTAATACCAGTTATCAATTACAGATAATTTTTGCAGATTAATTATATAAATAGGAATGCACAGTAATAGATGATAAACAGACTTATTTGGGTAAAGGTAATTAAATCTTATATTCTGGAGATAGACAAGAGTTCACAATAAAAACAACCAGGTAGATTATGTATCATTTCATGTTAGATATAAAATACTATTGAACAATACCTAAACATTTGACAGTGCCAAGAGCAAATGCAGAGGCGGCTCGTGGTTTGTTAGTTACAAGCGCAAGTTCTCCAAAATACTGTCCTCTTGAGCATCGAGCTATTTCAACTGCTCCATTTTCTTCTACATCTTGTTTATCCTGAAATATCAGGCAAAAAAAAGAGAAAGGAAGATAGAGAATGATACAGGGATTTGCTGAACTCAGGACTGCATAAGAAAAATAGGTACCAATGGTAACATTACTGCTTAGCACTTAAAATACATCAAGATTAAAAAAAAAAATTGTGGTTTAGGGATGTTTACCTTCCTTGACATTATAATCCTTACTTCTCCAGATTCCACAATGAAGAAGGAATCAGCCAAGTCACCCTGTAGAAGAACAAAATAAACTGAGTAAGGGAAAATTTCCTTTTTAGTTTCATGCTAACATTAAAATATTTGCTGCCAGTGCCTTGAAGCTCATCCTTTTGATATCTGTTGCAAAAGAACTTTTAATGTGAAAACCATACTCTAGGCACATAATAATCAAAACATCTATACAGAACTGACATTAAGGCCTTTTCATGCAATGACATAGCTGACTGTGGCTTGCAGAAAAAAATGGAGAAAAACAATGTTACAGAAGATTTTTGGATCCTTACTCTTGTTTCTCCACCTTTGTATTCCTTCTAAATGATTTCCAGTATCATAATCCTCACAGGCTATCTGATACCCAGTAATTATTTTGGGGGAAGACAATCTCAGCTGCCTACCCTGAAGAGTTCATTTCTGCATTCTTCTTCAAAAGATTATCGAATTTTAAGAACACAGCAAGGTAAGTCTTCAGTGTTTCTACTGGGGAGATGGTTTAGTGGTGGACTTGCCACTGCTGGGTTAACAGTTGGACTCAATGATCTCAAAAGATCTTTATCCAGGCTAAGCAATTCTATGGTTCTCTTGGAAGCAAACATCCTTCTGTAGAGTCTGAATTTCTAAATATACTAAAAATGTTGACTCCTTTATTGATACCAACAAAGGGATGTTTTTCAAGGTACCAGAAGTGAAAAATTAGCTTTTGAAGCCAAATAATCACCTCTCTTATATCGAAGATATTTTTTGTTTTGGCTGAAAAAGAAAAACTTAGTTTAGAAGTATGTATTGTCTATAGATAAAATGTTAAATTGTTACCTATTGGAATAAAAAAACTAAAATTAGAAATAAACTGTACCTGAGCAATGATTTGTTCTCCATCTTTGTACACTTTGGTGCCAATCACATCAACCACTTTTAAACGCTCAGATACCTTCATTTAAAAACAGAAAATATAAGAAATATTTGGTTAACACTACTATATTATACTTAGAAAGCTCTTTCTTTTCATGAATCTTTGCACAGAAAAATGTATCTTTATATTCCTGGTTTGGTAATCAATAAAAAAAGGAAGAACTGCTGAACAGTGTTACAGAAGGTGAATTATAATCTTCCCAACCCTAACTATTCTATGATTCTATGTTTTGACAGCGCTTCCATT
>JAOEHY010031736.1:0-23107 GCA_025447955.1 Psilopsiagon aurifrons | reverse complement strand
AATATTTTGTAATTCCCTAAGTCATTGTTTAATTTTATTGGCTAATATCTAGTAAAATTAAGCTTAATAAGGTAAAGGTAAAAAAAAGCCCAACCAAATATATTTTTTTAAATACAACATTAACAATAGCTCTTTATCCTGAAAAATGAGAAACATCAAAAATATGGTATCTTTCCAAAACAAATGTATTCAAAATTTTACTTTGGAGAAAAATTGAATTCCAGATTCAAACTTTGCAAAAGCAGAATCTTATCAGGTACCTCGGATACAACCATTAAAACAACACAACAGAAATCTTACTTCTAAAGATTTAAGAAATGGCAATGACTGAATAAAATTTTCATACATTCTTCTCTTTTTGGCATTATTTTTTACAATGATTCTTCGGAACGTTACCCTGTCCTGTAAACATAAAGAGGAAAGGAGAGTTTATTAGCAGAAAATACATGCACAGGAGAAAATACTTTAGACATGGCCAAATATGTTCAAATTGCCCAATTTTAGTCAGTGTAGCCATCAAACTAGGTAGCTAGTCTCCCCACACAGTTGAGAAAGATTCCTCTAGAGGTCAATCAAGAGCTCCTGAAGTTACGCTCCTGATCTGACTCCCATTGAGAAATGCTCTGTCCGTTGGCAGAGAATACATAGAGTTTACATATAGAGGGTACAGAGTTTACCTTAAAAACAGGTCAAGTGGGTAATTTAAGACATTTAAGAAAGCCTCAATGTTTAAACAGTAAATTTACAAAGCTTATTCATTATCCTGAGGACCCACACATACTGATATGTACTCAAAGAGGTTTTTATATTCTTATACAAACAAAACCAAAATACACTGGGTCTAAGATCAGAGTCCACTTTCTGCTATTTCAGCAGAACAAGACTCGCTGCTGCCCTAAACAGGCAATTGGACATTCCTTAGTGTTTGGCAATCCCAGTGAAGCAGACAGATGGAAAAACTATATGTATGCTGTTTTCTTCTCTTAATTTCATAAGACTGTGTCAGAGACAGAGGTGAAATGGTTTGCAAACCTTCACTGCTACAGGTGGGACTTGCTGGCCAATAGAACCCAACACAGTATAAGTCATTCTTATAGTGTCCTAAACCCTGCCATGATCCCAAAATTCATGTGGATTAAAGTGATGAAAAACCACGTGCTTTGCTTCAAGAGGAAAATGTCATCTTGGGATCTGTCATTACACTGATATGCTCATCTTGAAGGTGGCCATCCCAATTTCACTCTTTTGATAAATTCTATTACTGTAGTCAAAGATCCAGGTAATATAACACTGATAAATAACCTCGCATTTGAATTGTACTCTGGAACCAAAGGCATTTCCTATCAAGATGTGGGAAAACATTTTGTATATTTATCTAAGTGCTTGTCAGGTGGTTTGCAATTTGGGAAATGATCATTAAGCAGAATAACACAAAATGATCTTTTTTTTTTTTTTTTAACTCTGTTTTCTTAAGCTTCAGGTTTGCTTCTGCAGATTCTGGAAAAAAGACAGCGTTGTGCTGGGAATTCTCAGAAACTTTAAAATTAAACTTTCCAAAATTGTATTTCTTTTTAATGCTGATACAGCAGACCAGTGCAATTTATAGAGAACATTTTAAACAACTAGTATCTTACAACAAGTATTTCACTTACCAAACCCCAGATGGCACCAGGAGAGGTAGCTATAATTGTAGCTGCTCTGGGTGTATTGTACATTAAGGCCAACTCACCAAAACTTCCTCGGTTATCATAGGTTCCAATGCACCTCCCAACACCATCGCATTTTACATAAATATCATATGTACCTCTGTCAATAAAATATGCAAATACAGTGAGTAGAATCCAGTCTGGTCTTTGCTAAGCAGCCTCTCACTATGTTTGTCTTTTTTTACCATGAATTACAAAGATAAAGTGTCTGAAATATACATTCACTTATTAACACCTTGCAGAGATGTGTCAATCACTTCCATAAATAAGAAAAGTAGTTCCTTTTTAAAGGGTAGGATAGGATTATTAGTTTTTACATTAAATCAGTTTAAAGATAGACTGAATATACAGTGATCTATCGACCAGTGGAACTTATTAAAAATTAATATCTAATTTAGTATCTCTTTCTTAATTTTAAACACTAAATACAAATGTAACAAGTCTTTGCAAAAAATTGCTATAGTATGGTCGCTGGAATAATAATACAAGTTATTTGACATTTAAAATATTCTGAAGTAGTAATTTATAATGTACTAAATAGAGGACATGCAGGAAATGGAAGGAATGGATATGAACGCCACTTAAGATTATGAAATAAAGCCAGGTATTTATCCACTATATTTTGGATTTTTCCTTCTCATCATTAAATTAGGAACTATGCTTTGGGAATGCATTAAAATCTGGTACCTTATAAAACATGACATAGCCATCCCCATTAATGCTGAGTCATCATTTTGTTCAGAGCTGAATATTTGTATGGTATGTGTTGATAAATCATGTGAATGCAGCACAAAAATCTGTACAATGATCTTATTGGTAAGCGACTTAGAGGTGATTCACTGTGCCTAAAAACTGCAAGGCTGACAGAACACTGTGAAGTCCCTGCAGCTTTTTGGATAAGAGATGACAAACTGTAACCTCAGGAAGCTGAAAAACACTGATTCTTAAGCAAAGAATCCTTCCACACTTCTATGACCTTCTGACTGAGTATTTCAGTGGGAAGGGATCTGCGATGATCATCTACTCCAAAAGTGCAGCCTCTTCAGGGCTGAACAAAAGTTAAAGCATGTTATTAATGGCACTGTCCAAATGCCTCTCAAACATTGACAGGCTGAGGGCATTGACCACCGGTCTAGGAAACCTGTTCCAGTGTTTGGCTACACTTTTGGTATAGAAATCTTCCTGATGTCCAAACTGAACCTCCCCTTGTGCAGCTCTGAACCATTCCCATGCATCCTATCACTGGATACCAGGAAGAAGAGCTCAACACCTCCCTCTCCACCTCCCCTCACCAGGAAGCTGTAAAGGGCATTGAGGTCACCCATCGGCTTTCTTTTCTCTAAACTAAAGAAACACAAAGTCCTTAGCTGCTCCTCACAGGACATGCCTTCCAGCCCTTTCACCAGCTTTGTTGCTCTCCTTTGGGCACATATAGGTAACTGAACATCCTCCTCAAACTGTGATGATCAGAACTGCACAGGCTACTCAAGGTGAAGCTACACCAGTGCTAAATACAGCCGGATAATCACCTCTTCTGGCCAGCTGGCTATTCTGATCTACACCGACCAAAAAATTTTGTGTTTCTCTAGAGTTTTAGCATAATATGCCTTTCAAACTCTCTCAGAAATCACAGTGTTAGCCTAAAAGTAAAGGTAGAAATAAGGAGAAGTGTTTTGGGACAGCCTGGTTGAGCCTGTGCCAACAGACTAGTGAAGGATTCCAAAGTAATCCTCTTCCTAACTCACTGGATTCAACAGTGATCAACAGCTTTGTGCTCAATAAGATTTTACTTAGTTACCTGCTTTTTCAATATAGGTTTCCAAATGAAGCGTAATGACGTAGCTACTCAAGGACTAATAACATTTATGTAAACAATAAAGTTTGCACATAGTATTGAAATGCAGTAAGATTTCAAATATTGAGCTGTAAAATTTTTACCATGGTGTTTTGCATTAGATTTCTTTCCACGTAAATAAAACCAAAACCAGCCTTTGGGATCTAGCAATACAAAAAGAGGTTAGGGGCGCATTTTCATATGAAAATTCTGTCTCCTTTCAAACATCGCTCTCTGTAGCTCAGAGCTGTACTGGCTCATGCATGTTCTTTTCTTTTTTCCCTGGCACAAACATATGTAAGAGTTAAATACAAGTACATAGAGAAACAGATTTTTCTCAGTGGACTTTTGCATAATACTTTGTGCTATAATAAGACACAGTGATTCACCTATCGATGACGTAGAAGTTGTCACCATCATCCCCTTGATCAATGACATGTTCCCCTCCTTCAACCAGCTTTTCAAACATCGCATCTAACACCTGAGACATCTGTTCCTATTTAAAAGAACACAGGCAAAGACAAGAAATTATCATCTGCTTTTAACATTTTACTCTACAAATTAACTAATTCACCAGCCTCCCAATATGCAGGTGAAAAGTGTTCATGCATGGAAAACATTCATGCTACAGAAATGTGTGGATCAATTGGAAAGGCAGTTTTATTTAGTATTCATTGTTAGCTTTTTCCTCTTCCAGAGCCCAGCTTCCCTTCTGGTCCCCGCCAATGATAACATAGGTCTTGTCTGCAATATTATTAGCTCATGAGCATCCAAAGATAGAGTCACCATTCAGAACTGTGTAACATACACAGTTAAAAGAAAGAACTATATCCCTTATTGCATGCAACATACTTACCTGTTCTTGTCTTTAGAATTATTGCACAGGATTTAGACTTTTAAAATGATTGTAAAATATTTTGAAAATCTAAATTATACAATGGCTCCACAATGGTGGGATAGATGTAACCTTAAAGGTCTGCAGCACTTTGGCTGAGTAAGTAAATGCTGGACTCACGAAGCAAGGTTTTATAGACAGGTTTCTAAGTTACTTTGTTAATTTGAATGGAATACAAATGCTTAGAGAGAAATGTTAACAGACCAAGAAAATGTTATCATCTGAATTATGAATGTCTAATAACAAAAGTCACATAATTTGTTTGGTGTAAATTTGCTAAGACTTAACTATTCACATTTAAAAGAACTCAAACACAGCTCATTGCGGATTATATGAACTATTATTAGGATTATATGAATCATAAAAGTGTAACTTAATAATTCAAATTTTATATTCAGTTTATCCAGCAATATGCCTAAAATTCTGACAATAAACACAAAACTATCCTCTACTTTTTATAGCTTTATAAGTATGTATCATATAGGAACAAGCAAGTTCTAGTGAAAGACATTGTAAAGAAAAGCCCATTTAGATACCCATTTTATAATAGACGAGTTCTAGCATTTCCAGCCACTGAAAGATGGATGGCATTTGACTTTTCAAAGACCACCAGCCTAAGCCAGTCCTCTAGAGTTCTTCTGCAACCCTTGGATAGAGAGAACCATACTAGATAGCTCAGAATCAATTCTCTAGAGATCCCACTTTCTTTCCTCTGATGATAAATCTACTGTAACTCACAGTTAGACACATAATTTTTAGACAGATAAACTTAGGCTCAATTAATTCCACCCTTATCCTGTTGAATTTCTTCAATAAGTCAAAGCTTTTCAGAACACCAGCAGTAGCATGTTATCCAAGCCTTTTTTAAAATGGAAGCTAAACACAGTTTTACTTCTCTGAGTTCCTTGTGTGTGGGAACAAAGAACAACAGAATGCCAGCATCCATTCTCAGTATCATGGTAAAATACAGTAAGACATCACACAGCCTACCCAGGCCAGCATGGGTAGCCATTTAACTATTTAACTATGACTCTATTTAGTACCTTTTTTAGTATAGAAAGGTTGTGTATTTGCAAAAAAGAAGAATCATTTTACTAGCAATGAATGGGTTATATTCTATTTCAGAGAAAAGTGTGTGTGCGCGTCATTGGGAGAGATTGAAAAGTAGGTACAGGAATTGCCTTTTAAAAGCTTTCATGCTTAAATTAATAGGTAATATTGCTTCGCTATCCCTATGGAAAGTAAAAGGTACTCCTACAGAATCTGCAAAATGGACCACATGACAGTTAGTTGTCTAAAGCATTTGAAACAGCACATTTCCTTCCCCTTGCTTTACATCTGAACTGGCAAAGTGGCTCCTCAACCAACAGCCCTTGACTGCCATTTGACAAGTAATAACATGCAGAATGCTCCGCGCTTCAGGGGAGGTCAGAGAGTAGATGTTATCTTCTAAATGCAAGCAATGCAAAAAAAAAAAAAAAAAAAGTATTATATGGACCCCAATCCTTAGAAATTAAAATACTCGCAAGACATCTTGGAAAAAAGATTAGACCAACAAGATGGCTATTTGCTGCATGGAAGGAATAATACATATAGTTGTAATCGTTATTTAGTATTCAGTGCTTTATCTCAAATTTCAGGTTAAAACATTTTAATTACAGGTTAATTACAAATCAAGCTCACCAAACCACAACTTCTCTGATAGGTAAATCTATGACTTTTTTAGACAACAGAGTAGAATTCACAAATGCAATTCTCTTTAAAAAAATCTTTTAAACACTTGAAGGTATTTAATACATTTGAGAGCTGTCTACTGTCTGCTGAAGTAACATGTATTTTAACTTTCTAAGTAAATTGCAGCTGATGTAAGGACAATCAGTCCCTTTCCCAAAGCTTTCTACATAAAATTAAGAAAGAGCAGAATCTAATAACCAAACCAGGCACGTGTATTTTGCTTTTACCATGAGAATTACAAAATTGCTTGCCCAGCTTGCTCTACATGAATCCTCTTGATTCTCTGCCAGGCTGAGACTCAATTTACTGACACCCTTCATAGTTACTTTGAAAGGATGAAGATGGGTAATTTTTGAATTAAAAAGAAGATCTGTTATCACACAGAGAATTAATTCTTGTATTTTGTAAAATTGTGCAGTCTGAAAGCTATTCTTCCTTAAAGCAGCTCTAGCTTGAAAAAATACATGTAAAATAAAACAGGAAGAGGTTTTTTTTATATCAAGCGTTTGTAAATCTGCCATGTGTGATGCCATGGTAATCTGATAATCAATATTCTAAAGAATGACACTTTAAAATATGATAAACTTTTTCACAGAAATAAAATAGATCTGAAGTATTAAACATGTACATTGTGCAATCGTTATGGTTTCTGCTAAACTTTCCTGATCTGTAACCATTTTTTTCAAATACAATAAAGCATTTCTTTTTCTCAAGGATAATGCACTTTGCAAATATCAAGAGCCAAAACTAAAGTTTAAATTATTTGAAATTTTATTCTTTATATAATGTTTATTTACATACACTGATCAATATACACAATGATTACTTTATTTATTTATTTTAATTCTAAACTGCAAAGAATGTAAATACTTCAAAAAAAGAAGATTTTTTAGAAATGGAAACCTTTGGTTGTTGCCATGAAAGCATGCTTTAATCACCATCCTTTGTGACAGAGAAGAGAGAGGAGGCTGAATGGGCAATCTTTTTTTCTGAAAGACACATTTCATAATACAAACCAAATTCATCTATCAAGATTTTCGTTTTAATAAATAAATTTCCTTTATTTGAAGTGTAGTCACTGCATTTCTCTCAAATGTCTTTCTACCAATTAGACTTTAATGATCGAGCGTGATTTCACAAAATAATTTGCTAGACAAATGAATAAACATGACACAGATACAGTCATCATTACTGTCTCATTCAGCCTTGCTTTCAAATGTGAATGCAACTGCTGGGAAGCCAGGGTGCAGAGGAGGATTAGCTCCCTTATCAGTATCAGCCAGCATGATATACCCTTTTGTATCACCTAAAGCAGGGATGATACGTTTTTCTTTCCTCTTACTTACACTGAGATGATATCTACCCTAGTTTTATACCAACTTAAATAAACTCTGCTAGTAAAGTTCTTTTGCATATTCAGATCAGCCAGAATCAGAGACTACAACTAGAAGTAAAAACTGAACAGGAGCAGGGGATGGTTTCAAGCACTGACATGATGTATCATGTCTGGGCTGGTTTGCTATTGGTGCAATTATTAGCACAGCTGGTAGAGCTTTGGTTTGTGCCAACTGTCACTGCTCCTGACAAGCCCTGGTCATGGCTTGGAGGAATGCTTGAGCCAGGGCTTCTTCCCACAGAAGGTAAAACTACCCTGGTTAATTGCTTGGTTTGGTGGACTTAGGAGGAGAGGAGAGTGCAAGACAGTTTAGTTATATTTATGTATGTATGTCATACTGCACTGCATAGCCTCAGGGACAGAGAATGTCCTCTGATCTAGTTTGTTATTAACCAATTACTGAACTGCATAAAGGTGACAAGAATGGAAAATGTCAAAATAATCTACTGCAGTCAGCCAAACTCTGCCTTTGGGCATCCTTATTAATTTCCGGACAAACCAAATACATATTTCTAGTCAATCAAATGACATTTTTCCTGTAATAAAAGTCTTCAAAATACTGAGGAATAAGGAAACATTTAATATGAAGGGCATGTGGCTACGACTGATAACTAGTAAAAACAAACCAGTTAGCAGGTAGGTATCCTTAGTCACAAAGATAGGTATTCTTCAGTCTGTGCATCCACAGTTCTTCTATGGCCCCTGAGTTCATAAACCACTTTATTAATTAATGCTCATTATGATACTAAGAAGATAATGAAGCAGACAGAATAGCAGAGTAGGATGTAGGGATAGAAAAAAAAGGCTCTACAGAAATAGTTAGCAAAACATATGGAGAGAAACCACAGGAAGAAAAGGAATTCTTAGTCAACAAGTCAGGACCTTGGAGAGGAAGAGTAAATTACAGAATTCATGTCTACAGGCCTCTGCATTTGTTTTTCAAGAAAAAACCATGTACATATATTCCCCTGAAACTCCAGTATGAGTGTCAGCAGCACCATTGATCCAATTCAAAATGTTTAGCTCCATTGTGTAATATCCACTTGTAAACTAATCAAAAGGCATTTAATTCTTCACTATCAAATAATCTTATTTGTATTTCAATGTATAGTCGATATTTTCAAGTAATAATATTTTCCTTGAGAAGATACCTTAACCTTCCTTCACACAGTTCAATGTTAAGTTAGTATTCTGCCTCTCCAGCAACATGCACATGCCCATCAGTCAGGCTCAGTAGCACTTTTTGTATTTTGTAACCAGTCCTCTGGCTGTTGGCTAAAAAAAAAGAGTAGAAATAATTTAGAGTTGCGAAGAGTTTCCAAAATTCTTCAGCCAAAGACAAAGGCACCATACATTGGGCAGTCCTTTTGCAGAACATCTTTAATAACTGATTATAGAATCATTGAATCATTCTGGTTGGAAAAGACCCTTAAGATCACTGAGTCCAACCATTAAACTAGCATTGCCAAGTCCACCACTAAACCACATCCCTAGGTGCCACATGTACATGTCTTTTAAATGCCTCCAGGAATAGCAACTCAACCACTTCCCTGGGCTTCCTCTTCCAATGCTTGACAACACTTTCCATGAAGAATTTTTAACTTCCATCCAATTTGAACCTCCTGTGGTACAACTTGAGGCTGTTTCCTCTTGTCCTATCACTTGTTACTTCGGAGAAGAGATCAGCCACCTTCTCTCTCCATCCTCCTTTCTGGCAGTTCTAGATAAGGTCCCCTGAGCCTTCTCTTCTCCAGGCTAAACAACCCCAGTTCCCTCAGCCACTCCTTGTAAGACTTTTGCTGTAGGTCCTTTACCATTTTCATTGCTCTTCTTTGGACCTGCCCCAGCATGTCAATATCTCTCTTGTAAGAGGGGCCCAAAACTGAACACAGTATTCAAGGTTAGCCTCACCAGTGACGAGTGCAGGAGGATGACCACTTCCTTAGTCCTGCTGGCCGCACTCTGATGCAATAGACAAGGTAGAGGGAATCCCCATTTCATAGATCTGATGTAAGTATTAATTTTGCTTTAGAGAAAAACAGATGATTAAGTGCAGATCTAATTTTTTGGGAACTCGTTAGTTTGCAAAGGGCTTTATGCTACTGAAGACGGTAGTGCATTAACTCTGTTCAGGCATTCTGGGCTCACTCATATATAGATAGATCTGTCTATTTATGCATTCCAATTAATTGCTCCAGCATCTGCAGTCCTAATTCTTTACCAATATTTTTGAGAACGTAAGGGCATCATTAGAATCTTCTGTTGTAGCACTTTTCAAGGAATGCTTTGGCCTTGAGTATGAGTCCACTATTCATAAAATACATTTGCATTATGCTTTCTTTCATCTTCCAGTTAATCAACTAGAATTGATTAATCAGTATTTGTTCACTCTTATAATAATTCTCCAGGTGCATGAGTGGCAGTATGCCCAGAAATTGCTCTTGCATATTTGTAAAGTATATGTATAATTTATTACCTTTTAGAAGAGGTTCAAGACCTATCTGAAACATTCTGTAAAACATTAGCAGGCCAAAGGTCTCCAAAATAACATTTCCGTGAAAGAGAACAGATTATCTAACACTGCTTCTGAATTTTTGCGAGAAATAAGGATGACAACTTTAAGTGCAAGGGTGTGACACAGCTTTGATGCTACCAGTCCCTTGAGCCACCCTGTTATTCTGATAATAGGTTCATTGTTTTTTTAACCGCTGGCCATAACAGCCAAACCTAATAGCCTGTTGTTAATCAGTCCCAGCATAAGTTTCCTCTTAAAAGACAAAACCAAAAGCATAACTTCTCTAAATTGCATTGCAAAAAGGAAGAGTAGAAGGCTGTGTTGGCCACTAGGTGAGATGCTGCTGCTGCTACTACTCAGCTCCATGATGAAAGAGTTGTTAGGCTGAACAAAGACAAATTCCAGTAACAGAGACTTGAGGCTTATCCTCAGTAACAGCCCAGGGCATCTGGTTATCATCTTGGTTTATCCTTGCTAGCTTATACAAAGTGAAATTGGAGGGGAAAGAGGACATGCAGCTTCTGATTCCATTGCCAGTAACCTCCAACATCTGGAGCATGAAACGGTAATCATGCTTTGTGCATGGCATGTAGGGCGAGCAGTTTGGCACACTGTATCAATCCTGCTTCTGGTTTAATGATAACCTTCTCTTATCCTTCTATTCAAATTAAACCACAGTGTTTTAGGGTGGGATAAATTTTTAAGAAAATGTGGCCTCCATTTAACATCACATACTGAAGGCAAGTCTGATCATGTCTTAAGACATGTTGTTATACTGTATTTGAGAGTAGTGTCCTATCTAGGAATGGTGTTTGCTAAAAGGCCATCACGGAAAAGCCATTAAGCACTTGACATTGTCTCTTCTCCTTCAACTCACTGACTTCTGAAATAATGTGTTTCGTACACAGAACTATAGCAGAAAGAGGCTGAAGATAAATAGAAGGGAAATAAAAGTGGAAGTGAGAGATGCTATCAATACACAGCTTGACTTTTGTTCCAGAGACTTTTAGCAGCTGAAGATACTATCTCTCTCCAAGATCAAGGACTTTTTTTGCTAATACACCAGAGAGGAAACTGCAGCAGCTGACACTATGTGTGCTTGTGCTACAGGGTGGAGAGACACAGGTGAGAAAGAAAGCTGGGATAGGAACATTTAAATTACTGCAACTGTACTGGTAGAGCTCAAGTCACTGCCTAGCAGCAGAACCAAGAAGGAGGAATGGGAGAAGTCCCCTGAGGAACTACAGATCTTGGCTCCACAGAGGAGCAAGCCAGACTGAAGAAGGCTACCTTTTAATATCCTTGCTATTTTCAAAGCACAGGACCTTTCCAATGTCTTTTATGAGCAACACTATTATAAAAAAAACTAGGAGCAGATTTAACGCATTGGATTGCAGAGCTATACAAGGTGAGAACTGAGCTAAGAAGTCTTCTGCTGAACACCTGTAACAGACTATGGGAAATGTTAGCAATTACAAGTAACTGACTGAGAAGCAAAATTTTAAAAAGAGGTTCAAAACATTAAGGGGATACAGCATCGAGACAGCAGCACAGTCCTGAGAAGACATCCGCTAACATGGGAAGTAAACCCTTAGTATT
Organism: Psilopsiagon aurifrons; assembly: GCA_025447955.1. Taxonomy (NCBI): domain Eukaryota; kingdom Metazoa; phylum Chordata; class Aves; order Psittaciformes; family Psittacidae; genus Psilopsiagon; species Psilopsiagon aurifrons. Next base: position 11,428 of record JAOEHY010031736.1, on the reverse strand, counting down.
ACTTGTAAGAGTTACAGAATCATAGAATAGTTTGGATTGGAAAGGACGTTAAGATCATCCAGTTCCAACCCTCCTGACATGGGCAGGGACGCCTCACACTAAACCATGTCACCCAAAATTCTGTTCAACCTGGCCTTGAACACCACCAGGGATGGAGCATTCACAGCTTCCTTGGGCAGCCCATTCCAGTGCCTCACCACCCTCACAGTAAAGAATTTCTTTCTTATATCTAATCTAACATTCCCCTGTTTAAGTCTGAACCACCCTGGAACAGTTTAATTCTCTATGCCTCCACAAGATCGCAAAGCAAACAGAACTCTTTCCTGCAGACCAAAGGGCTGATGACTATTTAGAAAGAAGATTGAGTTCTCACTGGAAGCAAAAGTAGATCACATCCAGAGGATTGCTACTGTAAGAAGATATTACCAAGAAACCATGTAAAGCAAGAATTGGGAAAGCAGTATCTCAAAATTAACATCATGGCACACTCTAGAAACACACAGCATTTAGATCCATTGGGTCACAGGGCTCATAGGACAGAAATGCTCAGAGGCTCACCAAGAGGGGTCTGCCAAAATGCCATTGGCAGGCTAAGGTAACAATGGTATAGAGAAGAGGAAGCCAGGACACAGCAACAAAAAGGAAAATACACAACGAAGCAATTTCATATCGAGAGCAGATGCCCATAAACCATGAAATTATGTAGAAAAATAATTAGGGAATGAATGGAAGAGACAAATTTTTGGGTGACTTTAGCTTGAACAAGTATAATAAAGCAGCTAATTAGCTACCCATTAAACAGCATGAGGGAGGAAATCATCTGTCAGGATCCCTAGTGTCCCAAGATGCACACATATTAGCACCTACATTAAGACTTTTGATGCTCTCCTATAGTTCTAATGGCAGGGTTCTGCAAAGCTGGGGGTCTGTGGCTCACTGCTCCTCAGGGCCTCTCTGGGGACAGGTAAGCAGGGCCAGGGCTCAGCCTTCTTGCAGACAAAAGCAGGAGCTGGAAACCCTGCAGCATGAATTAACATACCTTCTCTGTCACAGCACCTGACTTCCAAGCAGAGCTCCAGGCTGGTCATTCCATTAGCTCCCTCTTGAATCAAACTTAAACCTTTTTGTTCTCATGCTTAAAATTCTGCATAATTATTTCCCTTTCCCCCATGCTCCCTCCCCTGACAGCACTGAATCAATTCTCTTGGGAAAGCATTTGCTGTGCTCTGAGTCATTCCAACCTCGGTATGCAGATTTTGACTGATACACTCGCCTTTTTCCTTAAACAGCCCTGTGCTTCTTTTGTAGCATTATCACCTTTGTCTGATCCAGATCACTCATTCCCTGCATTTCAGCTTTCTTAAAAGCTCATAATTGGTTTATAGTCAATAGAAGGAAATTATCTGTGCAGAAAAAAATCATTTGTAGTGGTTTTACCCTATCTGTATCAAGTGACATAATAATGTAACACCTCACTACTGCTTTTCTCTTTCCCTCTATTTCATACATTGGTTGTTCAATTACATCTATTGATAAACTGTAGGCTTTGGGGATAATTTTAGGTTTTGATGGAGCACTCAGCACAATTCTGGATGATGAAAAGTAACCTGTATAAACACCTTAAACATTACAACTGATGGAATTTATATTCAATGTACAGCAAAAAGATTTAAAGTAAGAAAATACAATACTTTACAATCATATTAATGTATACATTCATATTGACATGCTTCAAGACTATCATTCATGGTGGTGAATGAAAGTCATATATATGACATCAGTTACAAAAATAGCATTTTTGGAGTTTATGAAATGGTCAAGAAAGCATACATAAGGGCTTCGAAATGTCAAATCTGTAAACTTCTATTCAAAAGTTCAAGAGAATTAATTCTTAGCAGCACTGCCAAATGGGTTCATCACAAAGATTTTCTTACCGGATCTAGGTTCTTGAAAAGAAGAATGTCCTTGCATGCCTCCTGCAGTCTGTTTCGTTGATCATCTGTTTTAGGGTGAATAATCTGAGGGATAGAAAAAACCTTTAAAGTGGTTATCATACAGCAACACTAGATGATAGACTGAGCTAATTCAGCTAACTAGGCATTTTACCCAATACTTTGGCCATGCTTCATAGCACTTTCATTTTAAAACCTTTAATATTTAGATAAACCACTCAATGGTAACATCATATCACCAGAGCATTAGCAAATGAAGCACTGCTGTATTTTAGCTAATAAGATCTTTACATTTGTAGAATCAAGTTCATTTCTGCAAGACATTCTGGATACCTTAATGTCAACTTTTGCTGCATAAACATTACTCTACTACTCTCTAATTATATTTGGAGCATGCATATTTTATAAAAAGCACCACTGTTACATTTAGCCATTTCCATGACTACCTCCCAAAGACTACTTTGTGAAATAGGATCTGTGTTAAATTTATATAAGAAGTTTCACTGAGTAAACAGCAGAATCAGCACTACCGAAATGAGATAGAGATCTATTAAATTATCAATGTCTGGTTAATGTGAATATCAGTCAAGTTGAACTCATGCTTAAAAAGATATGCTAGGTTTCAAAGATGCGATACTACAGGATAATCTTTTTGACAGTTTTACGTGCCAGAAACTAGGTAGAATATAAACATTTAGACTTGTCTTGAAAGTCATACTTATGCTATTTCATATTAAAAGCTATGTAAATGCCTTTAAAAGGGTGACATAAGTAAAAGAAATAAATAGAGGTAGTTATTGCATTGTACATCTGAAAATCTTAGCAATTTTATAATTTACCTTTTTTTTTTCTGCCTTATGAAAAATAGTAGAATAATGAGGAAACTATTGCAAGATTATAAGGACACCAAATAAATACTTTTAGGAGCAGGGGCTCTCTGGGCAAATAGTTGTACAAAAATGTTTCATTAACAGACCACATATCAAAGGTGTGCTGATTTAGAATAGTGCTTACATCCCTACACAGGTGACTATTACAGAGGATTTTTAAATGTTCCTTCAAAACTCCAAGAGATTATTAAAGTAAAAGATATAAAGATATAAAAGATGCTTCTGGAAAGGAATGGTAAGGCTGGTTACATTTTTCTGCCTAAATGTAATGCCCTGGTAAAAAAATAAGTATTTGACTCAAAGCATTAAATACCCTTGATTCTGCATCGTCATCTTCCTCATCAGGATTGTAAGCTTCTGCACACACTGAAATAAGAACATAATAAAAATGTAGAAAATTAACTCAAAGTACAATAATCTTGCACAAGATTTACAAAACAGAAAATGCATTGTGTGGCACAGCAGCAATATGCAGTAATGTAACACAGTAAAGAATAACAGAAGATACTGCTGATAGGTTCCATAGCAGGTCATTTCTAAACTGCTGGTGAAACAAAGCTACACTTGTAACTTTGTGTGTTTGTACATCATTTTTGGACATGTTTTCAGTGCTTTAAAAGACCTCTAAAATACAGATTTGTCACCTAACCTGTTCCAAGTGATCTTACCTTTCTATCAGATTTTTCTTTTCTGATATCTAAACTAATAACTTCTGGTTAGAATTTAAGCTACCCTTATCAGATTAAGAGATCAGATTATTCCCTTCATCTGTGTTAAGCTCAAGATGGTTTTGCATTATGGGGTTTTGGCTTTTTCTATTTCATGGGCTGGTTTGAGGTTTTTTGCAGACTCAAAAACTTTTCTTCCCTACCTGTCTTTTACTTTCTAGAGTAACTAATTCTGGTTCTTCATTTTTTTTTTCTTTACAAGTCATGTTTTTCAGCCCTCTAACTACCCTCACTGCCATTCCATGAATTCCCTCCAATTATCCTTACCTTTATTGAAGTGGAATGCTCAAAACTTGACCCAGTATTTGAGCTGAGCAGAGTACCAAGTAAAACAGATTAATTGCTCCATACATTTTGGGGGCTTTATGTCCTTTTCATCCATCCAGACCTTTTTCACAACAGCTTGACTATATTTACCCATGTAATTTTCATGACTTACATATTGTTCTCAAAACCCACTGCTTAACCAGCTGTCCTATGTCCTGTATATGGCATGTAGAACCATGCACTTACACCTGTATTACCTTATTCCCCAAGCCATTTCTCAAATGTGTCAAGATAATTCTCAAATCTAATCCTGTCCTTTGGCATACTTCCAATCCATTCTCAGCTTTGTGACAATGGCAAACTTAATAAGCATACTCTCTAATACATAATCCAATTATTACTGAAAAATCAGAACAGTGTCTAAAATTAATTCTTGTGAAAGAAACACACACAGGACAGTGAGACTGCAATAGCTGCTTCGGGGTTACCTTATCCAACCAGTTTTGCAGCTGTATCCCAAACAACTTACATTAAGACACTGCTTGATGTTCCCTAGATTGTTAATAGGAGTCTTGAAAGACAGCGTTTGGAAGTTTCTTACGGTGAAAATGTAGGACAGTTGTTCCTTTTCTTTCATACCTAAGTTTTAACCTCTTGTTACAGTGTATTAGATAGTTCCAACAAACCCATGCTGATTGCTGTTTGTTGCTTTCCTCCAAGTACTTACAAAATGTTTAAATATTTGTCTGTAATTTCTCTGAGAATAAAAACAATCCGTAAATCGGTGATATGCCTCTTCCCTCTGTGGCTTCCCTGCCCCTTTAAGGATCAGGTTTTCTATTTTTCTGGGGTGTTTTTTTTTCTACTCTCGTTCATTTTTCTTCTTCTAATTCTCAATGGTAATTGCTAACAGGGCTGAGACTGATTTAGCCAATTCTTCCAGTTTGCAAGTATAGCATGTCTCAGGCACAGCTAACCTCAAAACACCAAACACATTAAGTACTCCCTGATTTGTCCTTTCTCTATTTTAGACTGAGTTTTCCATATGCTCTTAATACCACCAGTGAAGACTGATGTGCTTCTGTTAAGCAGTAGAGCATCACTTTCCTGGAATGTGCTCTTACCAGAAATATACTTCCAGAACAATTTCTGTTACTTCTCATGGGTCTGGGGTTTTTTTTGTACACTTACTTTTCTTGTTCACATATTTGGCCTTGCCTTCTTTGATTATTTCTTTTTTCTCTACATTTTTTGCTATTCTTTTGCCCTTGTTCTGAATAATCCAAACAAATTTTCTATATTTCTACTCCTTCTTGTGCTTGATATAAAAGAGGTGCTTATATTTTATCCAAATTTGTTTTACTATGCTTTTTGTCCTTCTGTGCTGTCTCAATTTGCATTTTTTTATCTTCGTATTTTTTGAGGAACAACCAATTCCTTTAAGTTCTTTTCTCCAGCCTCCTTTCCAAAGGGATTATACCCACAGTCCTCTCATATCCTTCTGTTCTGATTCTTTTACTCAACTTCTTCTCCTTCGTGAAATCTGCAACCTTTGTCATACCAGGGTAATTCTCACTCAACTGCCTTTCCTCTCCCTATTCTTGAACAGTTTCTTCCTTAGAGTTGGTATCAAAAAGAATAGCTTCCCCTTCAATTGCTTTTTCCGCTGCCTCAAAATTTGGCTAAGTACATAGCAGAACATGTTGGGCAGTTGGTGTTCTCATTTGTTGGTTTCCAAGAGATAACTAATTAATAAAAACCTCTCATCATCACCATCCCCTGTATTCTGCCCATAAATATCCCCAGTGACCCAATCTGTTTGGTGTCAGTGCAATGCCTGCATAGCAATGGAGCTCATAAGCTTTTCCCCTTTCAGTATTACTCATAAAACATCAGTATGATAAACTCCCTCTACAGCTGGATCACAGCACAAGTGTCTGAACCCAATACACAACAGCAACAATCTCTTCCTCCTCCCTTATTCTCCCCCTGTGTCTTTGCTATGCTAGTTCAACCACACTTGCTCACTGATCAAGATTTCAGGTCCTCTTGTTTATTCCCCATATTTCCTATATTATTATACAAACAACTTCTAAAGTAGTGAACAGGTAGACCGATTAACCTCATCGTTGCCTATCCAAGTAAGACAATTTCATGACAAAGTGTACCATTGCACATATGATGCAGAGTCCCAGAGAAAGTCTTGGTCCTCACCATATCAAGCACAGAGCACTCAGTAAAATGTCAACTTTATGAAACTTAGCATTTTCAAAAACTTAAAGAAACTTGATACAAGTCCCTCTGGAGCTGACTGAAAGATTCCTATCAAGCTTACTAGGAACTGGATTTGGGCCCACATATGCCCACAAAAGGAAGTCTGCAATCTGTTGAACAACTACAATATTTTAAATCTATGTAAACAAAATGTTCCAAATGACTGTTTTAGGGTACTATCGTTACTTCAATCTTGTCTAAAATAAACCTATGGGGATTTTATTTTAATAACAACAATGGTAACATGCCAAAAAAGCACCATAACCCATGTACTCTGTTTCAGCTAGTATCGGCCTGCGTGCCATAGTCCATGTATGTGTACATGGGAGGCAACAAATCTGGATAATGATACAGATTGAGTGAATAGTCTGCCTCAACCTGAGGTACAGTTACATCCTGTCCTTACCTCCAATAAAATCTCTCCATAAGAAAATATATATATATACAAAACAGGAATTTAATGGCACCGATACTCTTATCCCAGACTCAGAGAGCCTGGCTGAACATTTAACAGTCTTCCAGACCACACAAAAGAAACTGAATTTAGCCTTATCCAGGCCCATCCTGAATCATCTTACCAGTCCCTTTCAAATGGTCTGAAGGATCAGCCCAGAGAGAGAATGTTCCTGAGGTCTTTTGTGTCATCTAGTGTCTCTGCTCTAACTTCACTCTTCTCTGCTAGAAGGCAATTTCAGTCAGCCTCATTCAGCAGGTGCCTGCACTAATTATTTCTTCACTGATTACAGACAACATATTTAAGAATTGCAGCTTCTCTTGGCTAGTGCCCATACACCCAATTTTTAAAATTATTTATTCTTTTGTTCATGTGTGATGAGAAACTCTTCTGGTCACAATTCGGTACTTATTATGCCTTGGCTTATCTTTCTACCATAATCAAGGATGAATCTTTCATTTGGGTCACAAATTAAAGATTATACCAATACTGTGGCTCTGCTGTTTTAAGTATGGAATTTCCTTTCCTTCATTGCTTATTTCAGTAGCCTGTCTCACAGTCTAGTAACACATTAATTCTTAATTGCATACCCCTAGATGTCACTTGGAAAAAATTGATAACATCTTAATTCTGTTCTTGAAATATGGTTTCTGACATTACTGCAGTCCACTGAATTTCATGACATGAACATTGGGGTTTGGCACATGAGAATCCCAATGGCATAAAACATCTAAAGCTAAATGATATGCCTCTTATGTACACAACCACACCTGCGGAGATCATCTGGATTCCAATTGCAGTCAATGGAGAGTAACCAGAACATTTACAAAGTGATTCATCTGACCTGTATGACATGTCCAGATTAAGATAAGTTTCATTAAAAATGTGACTAATTGGCTGAGATAAATCCTTCCCCCTTGAGATGAGTCCTGTTAGTTATAACAAGCTGCAGAACTGGTTCTCCCACTTCTCCATTTAGTCTGTATTTCTTGAAAAATAAAGAAATTCATCATCATACGATGATGACAGGTTGCTCGTGCAACAGCACGCTTTCTTCATTCATTCTGTATATTCTAGGCAGACAGTCTGTGGTCCCCATCTCTTTTGTCTAAGGCAGACATTCATTATTCTGAACCACTCCACTGTTGGTGGCTGCAACACTCAGTGTTCAGTATTCTACTTTTCTCTCCAGCTCATTCCACACTCACAATGATACAAAGTACATGGTGACTTTATCAAGCTTAAATGGCCTGACACATTTTGCTTTATGTCACTGCTGAATGCAGTACTCACATCATTGTCCAAAAAGCACCCTCAATACCATTCTTATGGATCTGTTTCATCCCATGTGTAATTATGGCATTAAAAAATAGTGATGCAAACACTGTACATATTTTTCCATAGGTTGCTAAACTTAATTAAGTGAAACTATTTTTATTCAGCTTTTCCAACAGAAGGTTCACACATAATTATCCAAAAGATGGACAAAACCAAGCCCAAATACATCAATACAATGTATTTGTAGGAAAAATCTGAATTGTCAAAGGCAGTCCATTATTAAAATACACATGCAATGAAAACTGCATACAACATTGGATGGATTGCTTTATCAGCAAATCTTTTACAATTTCTAATTCATTTCTCCAAGTAAAGTAATTTTTCTAGTTTCCAGCAAGTAAATATGTTTGACATTCAAAACCAGGAATACAGTCACTTCAGATGCAAATTAATTCTAAAATGAAAATTAACATTTAGTAATTGTAAAATCACAAAAAATGTTAGTCATGCTCTATCTATTCCCTTAATGTATAAGGAAATAAGAAGCTATCAATAATTAAATGAATGAAAATTCATATGTAATCATGAAATAACCTATTACATGTAAAACATGGCAGGAAAACCAACCAATGTGTGTGTATCCTTTCCAAAGCACAGAACCCCCAATTTGTAATGCATATTACAGAGAATTTTACAGAAGAAAAAGAGCTGTGGAAATATCTCTGAATCACATTGAGGACAAATCAAGACTATAGTCTTGGCAGCATAACGATCAGGCTGGAGTGTGAAAACAGATCATCTCTAGCCACTGCAGCTACACCAGCATGCCATACATTCCTGCAAATATCCCTAACTACAACAGTTACTCATGAACCCATCCCCTCATACAGCAAGAATGTAATTCCCCTGGTTTAGCATACAAAAATTGCTAAGGTAACTTAGCAGTGTGAGATTTCCTGCAGTTCCTTCCACTGCAGAGGAACCAGAACAAAAACTCTGCACCCCGCAATCCCAATTTCATAGGTTTTATTCAAACAAAAGCTACCCTGTGCAATGGTAGCAATGAGAAATTACTGCTCATGGTCTCTGATGCTTGCAATTATCAAGTTCCATATTATTCCTAGATCTAGTTTTGACTGGACCACATGGAAAATGAGATTGAGGAGCTGTAAGTAAATGTAAGGACTGAAGAACAACCCAGAGAAAGGAGATCAGCTTTCTCCTCTGAGTGCACAATGAATGAGATTAAAGTTATCTGATTTTGCATGTGATACAATAAGGCAACACTAACTTGCTCCGCACTGCTGAGATCCACCATTTGGGCAAAACCTCAAGAAGTTCATTTTACTTTAAATGTAAGCTAGTTTGGAACAAAGCATGATCACTGGGGTCAGCGTTTCCCATGATACTGTCAAAAAGAAGGCATCTGAAACACCTGCGCCTGACAGGGTCACTAAACTGCAACTTCAAACTGTATTTATGCATATTTAGGCAAATTAATACAGAATGCCTGATAACTTGCAATTCCATGTTATTACTATTTTAGACATAGAGCATTTACATTACAAATGCTATCCAAACTGGAATAAAAGCATGTATGCTCAGAAAAAAAGATCTGGCAATCACAGAGACATGAATATTCTTGAGATTTCCTTGCATACAAACCAAAGATTTGAAGAAATTTGCCTCCAATCTATCAGATTTATGGGGTTACAACTTTTGAGCAGTCCACTACCTAACAGAAATCACTAAATGCCCAGGACATCAGCCTAAAACTCCAAAGCTGGATAAAATTCAGGCAACTTATTTCCTTTTAATTATTAGGAAGGTGGCCTTCAGTTCATTAGGTGGGGACTGACTGAATCAGTCTTGGGACCACTGCCAAACAGTCTGTTTCAAGATCAGCTGCTCACAAAGGACAGTTACCTATTCTTGCTTTCAGTATATACACTGAAATTCTCCAAAGACCACCAGTTAGTCATGATCACATACCAGATACTGGGCTTTTGCTCAGCTCTGCAACTCAATGGCAAAACCTTTTGCCAGAGTTGGAAGTCCTTACTCAGCATGTACATGTTTGTAAGGCTCACACAATCAACTTTTCTACAGTGTTTTCTCTTGTCCATCTGCTACCAATGCTATTTCTAATTAGTCAAACTTCAAGATACTTCCTCCAGCATTTCTAAATAACATGAAATGCCTAATATAAGATGTAGCATTTTGAACGAGGCCCTTGCCAGCAGTGAGTCATAGACCTCCCAAGGATTCTCCGTTGAAAAGTCTACATGGTGTTTATTTGTATTTCACCAATCCTCGCACTGAAACAGGGATTTCATCAAGACCAAACTGAACATTATGAAAGCCCATTTGAAGAAACACAACAGCCCACATGGGACTTTTTGGATAACTTTATCCCAGTTGAGTTAGTTATGTGTGGGCACCTTGCAGAAGTTCCTTAATGTTACTTGCTATATCACATTGAAAATTGTGACATTAGACCACAGTTACTTCCTGCACTCCAGAGTCAAAACCACTCTGCATCACAGCTAGTGACACTGCTGGGTCAAAGATGCATGCTCTTCCCTGAAACCATAGGGGTTTGAATTGCTAAACAAGCTCCTCCACAGAAAGAGTATGTTTGAACTTCACCACAAGTAGCTGAAAGTTACTTTTAAGTACAGAACCAGAAAGAGACTTCACAGAATTTCCTTGAGGACTTACTCAGTACTGAGCCCTTTTTCTAGTCCTATTGCAGTTCTTTTCATTATTGTGTAATTCGTCAAGATGGAGCTAAAAAACCAGACAGGCTTCTGGCTGATGCTAGGAGACAGTTTTGTTTAGCTTCTCAGGAAATGCTTTGACTTCATCTGTCGGGCTAGTGAAAACCAGCGCAAACACACATTACAGTGTATACAACACTGCAGGTAGTTACTAAATAGTAAAATCATTACAAAAGTAAGATGCACTTCCACTAGAACAGCTTTCCAGTATATACCATCTACTATACTACTTACTTTATAAGCTTCTCTAATATAGCATATGGAGTAGGATAGCATACAGCAACATACTCTGATGTTGACTTGTACAACCTTCTGTTCTCATTCTCATAAGGATTCAAGCAGTTCACAATGCTACAGCATGTTATTTGGGACATATCAGAAATATGCATAAACATTTGACTAAGTCTGAGCAGACACAGAGCTCTCTGCATACATTTCAGCTTCATATTTGCTAATACTGCTGCATAAAACCAGAACTGCATCCAGCTCTTTCTCCCATATTTCATACTTCATAGCCATCAATCAGATATTTTTTTTCTTATTATTGAAAAGTCAGCATCAGAAAGACCTCGGAGAGAGCACGTTATTTTCCCACTAGAAAAGTTATCCCTTGCATAGAAAGTGAGCAAATAAAAATGGCAGCTATTGAGAAAATGTCATGGGTTCAGCAGTAGCAGTCATTTTTCTCCTTCTTGGTAGCTTGTGCAGTGCTGTGGTTTTGACTTTCAGCCTGAGAACAGCACTGATAACACCAATGTTTTTAGTTATGGCTTAGTGATGTTTGGTCTGGCCAAGGACTTTTGGA
>JAOEHY010031735.1:0-31821 GCA_025447955.1 Psilopsiagon aurifrons | reverse complement strand
GGGGCGGCCCCGCCGCAGCCGCCCGCTCCGGGGAAGGAGCCGGCGCAGCCCTAACTGCGTCCATCACCGGCGCTCCCCGGCGGCGGGGACCCCGCGCTGCCGCTTCGCCCCGAGCTGCCCGGGCAGCGCCACCAGGAAGCCCCCCTGCCGGCGGGCAGCGGGGAGGATGTCGGGCAGCACGGCGAGGAAGGTGCAGCCCTTCACCATCAGCACCAAGCTCTCGCTGCCTAAGTGCGCCGCCGACTTCCCCGGGGACGCCTGCCCCGGCATCGCGCTCACCTCTGCTCTAGACAACCACCGCGGGCTCCGCCGGAGCCTCAACGAGCGCATCTCCCTCTACCTGGCCCACGCCCGGGCCGGCCCTGTCGCCCCCGAGGGCCAGCCCCGTAGCCCCAGCCTCTGCGAAGATGGGGGCACCGATGATGAGCGGCTGAACCGCAGCTCCCTTGCTCGCTCCATCAAGAAGATCACGCTGTCCAACTGGCATGGGGAGACTGGAGCAGGGGACGCAGCGGGACTCGGGGACCCTGACCAGGCAGGCGGCGAGAGGAACCACAACAACAACAACAGTAGGCCAGGGAAAGCTCAGTTCAAGGTAAGCGCTACCCATACCCTGTACCCTCCTCTCCGTGTCTTCCTTGCAGTACCCATTCCGGGCTGCCAAGGGACGGGCAGATCCTGGGGAGGTCCAAGGGATCCGTGCTGCCTTGTCCCCGTACTCTCAAGGTAGCACTCACTCCAGGGCTCCTGGGGTAGTTGCTTTTCTTCCCATGTCCTCTCCCACATTTCCCCCTCTCGCACTTCTCTGTGCTGCTAGGCTGGAGGACAGAAGGTCTTTGCTGAAGATGAGCTTTCGGTAGGGCTAAGATGACCCAGAAAAGCTCTGCCTCAGAGGCCAGCTATGGAGGGCTTAGCTCTTGGGATGCCTGGGATGAGGCAGTGGTGCGTGGGGAGCTGAGAACTCACTCTCCCATTTACCAGAGGGGAAACGGAGGCTGGAAGAAGGGAAGTGACTCATGGAGGGCCACACAGCCAGGCAGAGCTGGGACAAGGCTAAGAGCAGAACCCTGGCTCCTGTCACCCCACTCTCTGGGCCTGAGTCCTAGCAGGCACAGAGGTCTGAATCCATCAGTTCCAGAGTCCAGGAGATCCCCTGTGAGGCTGGGATGGGGCGGAAGGCAGTTCGGAGACCTCACTGCTGCTGGCAAGAACAGGCAGGAGCTCCCTGGGATTTAACCCTGAACCTCAACAGCTGGTTTCCCGGCGGGATAGCGCTAGGGAGAGCCACGCAGCCCACTGCCAAAACCCTCGTCCTCATTGCCAATAAAGGCCAGACACGGCCTCGCAAGAGCTGCCGCTTCCTCCGGCACGCAGGCAGCTCCTCACTGGGTGGCCAGAGCCCGCGCAGCCCAAGGGGCATCGGCATAAGGGCTCCCCTCTTTCATATAAGGCAGGGACATGTGCTCGGCTCCGCAGTGTGGTGCGGGACTTTCGGGAAGATGCCAGGATCAGCCCCTCCTTCCTGTCCGGCCTCGGGGGTGGAGCTGGAAGGGGGGTAGGCGGCAAGATGGAGCCTTGGGGGGCAGAGAGGGAGCCAGGGTGCAGGGGAAAATGTGTGTTTGGTGGGATGGCGGATGCAGTACAGAAGGGAACATTGTACTCCTCAGAAGACACATTAGGTCTTTCCCAAGCGTGCTCCTTGTCCTTTGGCTCTGCTCTGCAGGAATGTGGGACTTCTCTGGGATGGGCACAGCACAGCCCAGGAAAGTCTGACCCTGCTCTTCCTACTCATGGGACATCACTGGCACTCATTCCTCTATAGGAATGTGACAAGCATATGTGCCGTGTTAATCTTGCCTGTAATGAAGGAAAGAAGTGTTCACAGAGGATGCAGCTGAGGCTGCTGTGCTCGTTTCATGTGTGGCTTTGCCTGTGTTGTGAAGCCTGGGGTCCTGCGGGGGAGCAGCTTAATGCCGAGGAGGGCACAGCTCCTTACCCCAGCCTTTGGTTGCTGTGAGTTTGTTGTGAGGGACCGGGGAGGGGGGGCAGTCCCTGTGGAGCAGCTCTGCGGGAAGGATGAAGTCATCCTTGTGCCGGCAGCCCTGTTTTCCTGCTGCTGACGATCGTGAGACAGGGACTTTAAATAAAGCTCCATGTCACCTGCAGGCTTGTCTCCCACGACTGAGCCCTGCTGCAGCCGGCATGGGGAGCTGCTGCCTGTAGAGGGGCTTCCTAGGGTCTTATGCCCTGTAAGCGTTTCATATTTAGCTCCCCACCATTCCCTAAATGGCATCCAAATCTTTCAGCCCTTGTCAGGCAGGGGGGTGCCTTCTCCTTCTGGCACCCTCCTGCCAGACGCGCTGAGCCTGCTGCGCCATGACTCAGCCTCGCTCCCTGCCGGCGCTTCCTGCTCAGGGTGGGATGCTGTGGTGTGTGGTGGTGGTCTGTCCTCTTCACCCACCAACCGGGCCCTGGAGGCTCCTGGAAAGGTCTGGTGGTACTCATCTCCCAGGAACTGTAGGGTTGTTAGACTGCCATCCATGCTGGGACTCTTCTGCAATCCTGCAGAAGGTAGAAAGCCACTTTCTGTGCAGCGAGGGAGTCCTGCTTTGCCTGCATTGGCTGTCCCTTGGACACTGTTCCCAGGTTGTAGTGGTCCAAGTGTGGTGGGATGGGTCTGGCTGTGGCTGATCCACCACCCATTTGCTAGGAGGAAAGGATGTTGGGGCAGCACACGTTGCCTACCACCTCATGTTGCTCTGTGCATGCTTGGATGGCTATTAGAGAGAGAGCAAGGTGGCCCTGGGGAGGGAGCGGAAGGAGGTCGCTACACTAGCCTGCTACATCCAACAACCCAGGAAAAGATCCATCTGTAGAGGATGAGAGTGATGGCCTCTGTGCATTGATCCAATCAATCCCACGCACCTCTCCCCTTGGGGCTGGGCTCCATTAAAGACAAAGTAACATGGAGTTCATCTTGGACCTCCACTCTGTGCCTGGCTGCAACTCCTGGACTTCCTTCCTCCTGCCTCTCCCTCCCTCACCCCCATCCCGAGGGAGCCAGCCCTTCCCTCCAAGCCAGCCACCCCCTTAGTTCTTGCCTCTCAGCCATGCCGAGGTCAGGGATGAGGATGAGCTAAGAGGGTTCAGGTTTGTGCCAGTGGAGTTAATGTCCTCCTGTGCCCTCACACCTCTGCCCTGCTGTCCTTAGATGATTGGGGGCAGTAGTGACCACTGAATGCGTTTCTGCTGCATTTGGAGTCAGTTCAAGGGGAAACACGGTGTCTGTGTGGGAGGGAAAATGGAGAAGATGCTGACCTTGGGAGCTCTTGGAAGTTGCTGAACACATGGCAGGAGCTGCAGATGCTGCACAGAGGAGCCTGGCCTAGATGCTTAAGGAGGGATGGGCAAGAACCCAGCCAAGTGTCTGGGTACTGCCAGCAGCCTCCTCTGGCCCAGGGCATGGGGAGGCAGTTTCATGTTCCTCCATCCCCCAGCTGATGGGATGGTGGTGCACTTCCAGGCTTATGACTGTGCCTTTCCATCTCTAGGTCTTCCTCAGGAAGGACGTGGATGTGGAGGATGAGCAGCAGGAGGCTGTGAGCATTCGGGCTGGTGGTTTCTGCTCACCAGTGGACAGAGGTTCCCCCTTCTATGTGGTATGTCCCCATGCCCTCGCTGTTTGCTTGGAGCTGAGCAACTGAGGACAGCCACTGGTGGTGAGGATGGAGCCTCACTGCTTTAAATGAGTGAGGGGACAAGCTAGGCATAATGGGGAGAGGGGTCAGCTCCTCAGGCCAGTGCCCAGTGGGTTTATTGCTTCCAAGGGAGCAGGATTACAGGCTCCTCCAGCCCTGGCCGTGTCAAGAGACTCAAGATCCCAGAGTCACAGGAGGGCCTGAGAATTTGTGTTGCTATTTAAAAGAAGAAAAAAAAAAAAGAAAGAAAAAAAAAAAAGAGAGGATTTCTGTAGTTCTTGTGGTTAAGCAGAAGGGCTTTGAGAAGCACCTCCCATGCTGTCGGCAGGGCAGCACATGCCAGAGTGCTTAGAGAGCCTTAGTTGCCCAAAGACCACTGCTCTACATGCTTTTATGAAATTGCACCCTGGCAGGGTTGGGGTCTGCTAGGACCCCATGGGGCAGCTTGTGCCCAGCTCCCTGGAGAGGGAAGGCGGCCCGTGGGCTGCCCCAGGAGCAATTTCTGCCCGGAGAGTAGAAGCAGTGAGCCCTCCACCTTCAGGCATCTCCTGGAGATGCTCAGGCTCCAGTTTGCCACCAGTTAGTGCACAGCCAGGTCCCCATTCCTGGGCAGCAGGGTGGGAAGCGAGTGCCCGGGTGGCTGTGCTGTCCCCTGGGCTACATGCAGCTGGGCCTGGGGCTGAGCTTGGAAGAGGGCCAGTGCTTTCCCTGGCTGACCTCCGCTGTCACCCCTGGCAGAGCTGGAGCCCTGACATAGGGTTTCGTCAGCATCATCTGCCCGTGAGGCTGAGTCCTGCGGGAGGTGCTGCACTTTCTGCCCACCACCACTACTCACTTTGGATGGGGCCTCCGGGTGCCCCTGAAGGGGGCACAGGCTGAGCTCATTGGGGGCCTGCCACATGGCTTCCCCATCCCCTGTCATTGTCTCTTGGGATGACACCAGATGGATGCCACAGACAGGAATGCTCCCTGCAGAGATGTGCAGCCTCAGGCTGGAGCAGCAGCAAGCGCCGCATCCATCTCCAAATTGGGTGCAGGGACCAGCAGAGGTGTTGGGTGCCATCCCACTAGCCTGGAGTGACCCGGGGCTGAGGGACAGCCTGGCAACCCCCTGCCAGGCCTGTGAAAGCCACCAGTGCAGCCTTGGTAGAGGGGAGCTGTGCCTCAGGATGCTGGAAGAGAGCCCTAACTATGTCAGTGAAGAAGCGGGATCAGGGATGAGGCAGGCTGACATACCTGATACATGTGTCCTAAATGCTCCTGGGAGGGGATGGGGAGGGCTCTCTGTGGCAGCCCGATGAACCCCCCACCTCTGCCCTCCCCAGCTGGCAGCATCCCTGGCATCATCACCCCAGAAAGAGAGTCCCAGGAGCAAGGAGCCCAGCGTGGCACCAAGAGGCGATGGGCGAAGTGGTGCAGGAGCACCCCTCCTCCTCGACCCGAGCCCTCTGCTAGCCCAGTTCAACCGGGAGATGCTGCAGGTGAGGGCAGATGGGTGCCACCCTAGGGGCTGCGTGGGGAGTGGGGCGGGGGGCACCAGGGCCTTTCATGTGAGCAGTGGGGGAGGGCGTGCGCCGGGAAGGCTGAACTCCCTGCCCTGAGCGAAGCCGTGGTTGTGGCATGAGATCATGCTTGGCCGCCTCTCCCTGGCTGTCGGCCCCAGGGAGAGGGGGTCAGCCCACACCAGGGCCCTGCTTCCTCCCCACGTGCGCACGCTCCTCCTGGGCCCCATCATCCTTCTTCCAGTCCTATCCCTGGGAACAGGGATGATGCAGGGGGGCTGTTTCTATGCCATACTGGGCAGGGTGCATGGGTGCATGAACTGGGGAGGAGGATGCAAGAAGAAGAGATGCTTCATGCAGGGATGTCCTGTGCAGAGATGCTCGGTCTGGCCTGCTGGGGGGGGGGGGGGGCCGGTACTGGAAAGAAGTAAGATGCTACTCACCTTCTCACCCCCATTGCCACTGATGCCATCCTGAGCCCCTTTGCTGGCCTGTTGGTGCTTGGAGCACATGGGTTGTCAGCCCAAAGAGTACCCTCAAGTCCCTGTTGTGGCTTTGGAAGGGTTTGGGCTTGGGTCCCCAAAGCTGTGTCCTTGGGTCTCTGGTAGAGGTCCCTGGCTACGTGGCTCTTCTCACATGGCAGGCAGAAGGCTGGGTGCGAGGCAAGCTGCGGGACCTGAAGGATGGCTGTGACCTCCAGGACTGGGAAGAGGTGGCTCAGACACTGCAGCGGGACATGAAGGATTTTGAGAACACGCTGATAAAGCTCAACCAGGTGAGGGTGGATGGCGGCATGGCTCCCATTCCCTGCAGCACCCATGTCCCTGTTCTCTCCAGAGCAGGGGGTCCCTGGGAGCCCCTCACGCTGGCTGGG
Source organism: Psilopsiagon aurifrons (assembly GCA_025447955.1). NCBI lineage: Eukaryota > Metazoa > Chordata > Aves > Psittaciformes > Psittacidae > Psilopsiagon > Psilopsiagon aurifrons. Next base: position 25,747 of record JAOEHY010031735.1, on the reverse strand, counting down.
TCCACAGATGGGTGAGCAGCTGATGTGGCGGGCCAGCCCCAGCGCTGAGGCAGTGCATAGGCAACTGTTGGCCCTGCGGGAGCAGTGGCAGCTCCTGAAGCAGACGGCTGCCAGCCAGAGCAAAGCCCTGGGCGGGCTGCGGTGCCTGCAGGACTTCAACAGGAAAGCCGAGCAGCTGGAGGCATGGATCAAGCACAAGGTGTGGGGTGCATAGAGCGCAGTCCGCGCAGGGGGACAACCAGGCTGTCCCACTGCCTTCTCACACTCTTCCCTGGCCCAGGAGGAGAAGCCATCCCTGGAAGCCCTCCTGCAGGAAGGCCCGGAGAAGATCCAGCTCACCCGCCGCATCCTTGACTTGAAGCAGGTGAGAGACTGCTGGGTGACCTGAACCTGGAGCATGGTGCAGGTCCTTGAGGGGGTATGCTGATGTCTGTCTCTGCTCTGGCCAGGAGGAGCAGCAGTTCCAGGGCCTGCACAAGGAGCTGAACAGCCTGGCCCAGAAGCTGGAGAAACAAGGCAAAAGTGAGAGCAGGAGCATCTCAGCCCGGCGCAAGCACCTCAACAAAACGTGAGTGGAGGATGCACAGTCTGAGCCAGGCACTGGGAGCCAACAGGCTGGGAATCAGGACCCCCGAACCTCCCTCCTGCCTCCCCAGCTCTGCACGGCTCCCTACGAGGGCATAGGCTGCCCTTCACTTCTCCCCTTCCACCAGCACAGGTGGCTGCGGCTGCAGGGGACTCTGAAGGAGCACCATGAGGCTCTGCAGCTGGCCCTGGAGGTGGCTACCTTCCTCCAGCATGCGGATACCTTGCTTGGGGCCATCCACACCAAGGTACCAGCACCGGAGCTGTGGTTAGCCTGGTGCCGGGCTGTTGTATGGTTGGAGCAAAATTGAGCAGGCAGCACCTTGCTCTCATCCCCTGCATGGGGGCTGCTGCGATCCCAACACCCTCAGCCTGGGTCTTGGGGAGGGAGCTGGGAGACAGAGCCTGGTGTAAGAAGGGGAACCAGAGGGGCAAGCACAGATTTACAGCATCCCTTTCTGCCAGAACTGAGGGAGGGCCCTGTCCTCCTCCTGCTGCTCACTGAATCTTCTTCTTACAGCAAAGGAGCATCTGTGGTGTAGGGAAGCCAGGGGAGGGCGACTCATGCCGGGATCGGGATGTCAGGGACATAGCCAGCCAGGTGATGGTAAGTGCAAGAGACTGCCTCATTCTCTGAGCCCTGGGAAGTATCCCAACAGAGGGGAGTTGTGTGTGCCTTCCCAGGTCAGCACTGGCAGCACCAAGCAGGGTGAGCACCTCAAAGCCACATGGGGTGGTGGGGCGGTGTGATAATGAGGGACCCTCCTAGGGGCAGGAGGGGACCAGGTTTGGACCAGCAGGGCTGGTAGTGAGTTGCCATCATTCGCTTGCACTGTGGCCATGGTGGCTCATCCCCCATCCTGTCATTGCCCCCTGGCTGCTCCTTCTCCTCCAGATGCTGGATGTGACCGTGTCCCAGCTCCTCAGCCTGCAGCCCAGCCTGGCAGCCCGAGTGAACCCCAAGCACCGAGAGGTGAAGGAGAGCTGGGCACAGCTCCAGCAAGCACTGAGGTAGGGCACAGCCCGGCAGCAGCCCCAGGACCCCAACCCTGACCCTCTAGCACCAGAGGTGGAGGCTCAGGGAAAGACCTGCACTGGCTCCTGTCAGGCTGCCTCTGGGGCACCAGCTCCATTTAAGGTCTCTCTTCATCCTTTGCTCCCCTGAGCCTCTCTTGATCCCCTTTCACAGGACAGGGAAGGCTCCAGCATTAGCGAGCAGTTCTCCAGGTGGAAAAGCTGTGGCTCCAAGTGCTGAGTCCCGAGCTGCTGGGAAGGAAGCAGGAGACAAATGGAGAAGAGGCCCTGGGAGCACGGTGAGCCCAGGCGTCTACCTTCCTCCAGACATCTCCAGCGCCTTTGCCTTGGAAAAATAAGCAACCTTGTGGGAAAGGGGAGGTGTTAGCAAAGCCCAAGCTGAGCGCACCTGGACCTGGCCCTACTGCTTATGGGAGATGATAAGTGCCAGGCCTGGGAGAAAGGGAAGCACACTTCAGGCTGGCAAGGGACAACAGGAGCCTTTGTGCTGTAGGTACTGAAGGATGTACCAGAGAAGATGGTGGAGCACAAGGGAGGAGAGGGGAGCAGCCCTGGCTCCCCGGTGGCGATCCAGCTTCTTCAGGGAGAGGACAGCAAAAGGTACTGGCTGCAGGGACCGAGATGGAGTTGGAGGGGATGGGGATCCCCTGTGCAAGGAGGAACCTTGCAGTTCTGATTGTCCCTCTCTGCAGGAGGAGGAGAGAGGCAGAGGCTGACTGGGGGACGCGGCAGCAGGAGGCCCATGCGTGGGATGTCCTCCATGTGGTGAACACGGTAATGTCCCCTCAAAACCACACTTTGCTCCCTGAGCAGCCAGGGGAGCCAGTGCTGGGGGACAGGACTCCCTTCCCTGACTCCCTCTTGCTGTTTGCGGGCATGCTGCTTGTGCACGCATGCCTGTCCCTGGTCGGGGCACTAATGCACCGCATCTCCCTGCTCCTCAGCAGACTGTGTCCCCACACAAAGACAGCGTGGGTCCCAGAGTCCCTCCATGCCTGGGGGACGTGGAGAGTCTGGAGGCAGCACAGATGCAGCAGGAGCCCCTGGACCCCAGCTCCAGGGCTGCATTCCTGGTGAGCCCCCTCAGATGTGGGCTGTGGGGTGACAGCAGCAGGGCCCATCCTAACCACCCTCTGTGCCTGCCTGCCAGGAGGGACCGGCACCTGGGAGGCCCCCGGGGAGCCCGCAGGTGGAGGCCATGCTGCGGGAGCTGAGCGAGCTTTGGGAGGACCTGCAGAGGAAGCACCAGGAGAACGGCGTCGTGCTGCAGGAGATCGATAAGGTACAGGAGGCAGGGCTGGGGTCAGCACAGGGCATGCCCCTGCTGCAGCAGCTTGCTGGGGGTCAGCAAGCAAGGTGCTCATCAGGACAAGGCTGCAGCATCGGCACTGACATCTCCGGATGGCATCACTGTTTCAACTGCACCACCAGAGCTGCCGGTGCCCTGGGTACCCACAGTGGGATGGCGCGGCTCCTGCCTTCCCTGGGTGGCTCAGAGACAGGCTGATGTGCTTTCTGCTCTCCCGCAGGCACTGAGGCTGGTGGGGGAGCTGGACAGGGCCGAGCGGTGGCTGCAAACCGTGGCCGGGTCACTCTCAGAGCCGGCTGCCATGAAAAGTCCTGTGGAGCTACGCCAGGACCTGGAGGAGATGGGCCAGCTGGAGAGGCAGCTCGTGCTGTGCGGCATCAAGCTGCAGGCACTGCGGGAGGAGGCAGCAGGCGAGTCACCGACTGAGCACGAGGGAGAGAGGAAGATGCAGAGGAAGGTGGAGATGGTGGAGGAGAAGTGAGTCCTGGGGGAATGTGCCTCCTCTCTGATCCCCAGGTTGGGCAGGGAGGAGTATGCTTGCTCTGAGGAGGTGCAAGGAGGATGATGCTTGCTGCGATGCAGCATGGATGGTGCCTGTCCCCACAGGTTGGCACGTGTGCAGGCAGCCCTGCGGCGCCGGGCAGCAGACCTGCGTGACTCCCTGGTGCTGTCTGAGTTCCTGCAAGACCTGCAAGAGGAGGAGGCGCGGAGCCAGCAGGGACCTGAAGCGGTGAGCAGTGGGACCAGGCATCCTTTGGGATCACCCAGCATCTGGGACTGGAACTAGGGTTGTCTGTGGCTGGCAGAGGGACCCTATCTGTGCCCCCCCTCCAGCCCAGCTGCCTGGGGATGTGTTCCCCACATCCCTCACTCCTGTTGTTTCTGTTGGCTTCAGCCAGGGAGTGGTCATTGCAACTTGCAGGGGTCTTTTCCCCTGCTCTTGGCCCAGGCTGGGCAGCCGCTGAGCAGACAGGACTTGAGCCATCCGCTGGGAGAGCTGCAGGAGGCTGTGGAGATGCTGAACGATGCAGCGAAGGAGCGGGAGCGGGTCATGGAGGTGGCAGCAGAGACAGAGAACCTGGAGCACCTGGTAGGGGATGGAGGCAGGGGTCTGGGGACGCAGCTGGGTAGTCCACCTGTAGCTGAACATGCTGGCTAGTTGGGATAGTGCATGGACCTCAGCTGGTCCCAGTGGGACATAAGGGCATTGGATACATGGAGGCTGCTCTGTATGAAGTCGTTATCCCTATCCCTTCTGTTGCTGCTGCTCCCTGCCCTTCTGCAGGCGCACGGAAGGGTGCCCTCTGTCTGGGGTGGGCTGGGGCTGCATGGTGAGTGGTGGCACAGGGGGTCCCACGCCAAGGCTCATCCCTTCTCCCCAATGCCCATCCAGGTGGCAGAGGTATCGCCATGCCTGGAGGCCCTTCGATGCAGAGCCGAGGCTCTAGCTCGTGACACTGCCCAAGCAGAGAGCAGCTTCACTGCAGTGAAGAGTGAGAAGGATCTCGAGGGACTGCAGGGCTTGCTGAGCCAGCAGCAGGAGCTGGAGGTGAGACCTGGGGAGCACCATGCCCATGGCAGGGAGGTGTCCCAGCTGGCTGAAGCCATCCCTGGGAGGCACTGGCCCCCAGGGGCCCAGGTGTTGTAAGCCTTGGCACACCGTGGCAGGCTGGGCTGGAATTTTCCGGCAGAGCCGAGCCCTGCCCCGCTCCGCTCCCTCTGCCAGCGCGGGCCAGGCCAAGGGGAGAAGAGCTTACGTCAGCTCCCGTGTGCCAGCGCCCGGCTGCCAGCACCTCACTCATCTTCCCAATGCAGGGAGATGACTCATGCCAGCAGAGCAGAGAAACCAGGCAGCCCTCTGCTCTGCCCATTCTCCTGGCAAGGATGGCTCTGCCTGCTCCCTGTGCCAGCATCCTCCATCCCACATCCTCCCCTCCATCCCTGCCTGCTCCCTTCGTTCCCCACATCCTCCCCTCCATCCCACTATCCCAGCGCACAGGGGAGTCCAGCCTGGGCACAGAGGGGTTGGATGCATCCTGAACCTTTTCTGCCTTGCGCTCCTTAGCATGAGGTGTCAGAGACCCTGCAGGGGCAGCTGGAGGAGCTGAAGAGGGCAAGTGCGCACCTGGAAGAGCTGTGCCCCACTCGTCTGTGCCCCGTCAGCCGGGAGGTGCAGGAGACACTGTGTGCTTGGGCAAGGCTGCGGGAGCTGCTGCAGGAGACCCGGGCCCGTGTGCAGCAGGCCAGCCGGCTGCGGCTCTTCTTCAAGGACTACTTGGCCATGATGTGAGTGGTGATGAGCTGTCAGGGCTGTCTCTGCAGTGGCTGGGAGGAGCTGGTGACAGCATGGTGTGGAAGCATGGGCTACTGGTGGGTGCATGGGCAATGCCAGAGCTGCAGCCAGGCAAGGCCATGGGAAGCCTGGAACCAAGTGCTGTGCCACGGCTCCCTGCTGTGGGGCAGCCCCACAGCATCTTGCCCTGCCCCACCAGACTTGCTTCTACTCTAGCAAGCTGCTTCCAGCCATCCCTAAGCATGGGAATGGCTTCTCTAGTGCCTTCAGGGCTGAGGAGGGAGTAGGTCGTTCCTCAGCCCATTTTTCACGTGCCCACAGCTCCTGGACGGAGGACACGCGGGCTCAGATCTTCTCTGAAAGCTCAAGTGGCCACGGCCTCACAGAGACTCCATGTGAGGAGCTGGAGAGAAGGATCGAAGGGAAGCTCAAGGAGTTTGAGGCGCTGGCAGCGTCAGGGCAGCAGCTGGTGTCTGAGGAGCACTACCTGAGCGCAACAGTAAGGACAGGGCAAATGAGGTTGGGGAAACCCTCAGAACCCCCCAAAATCCTCTGTGGACAAGGGGGAGTAAGGCGTGGGTGCAGATCCCCAGCAAGTGAACAGCCATGCATTCATGGGGCTGCTCAGGGTAGGAAGGAGTTTCACTCAGCTGTAGATGCTGAGACCTGAGGTGATGTGACTGTCTGTCCTCAAAAACCCCTCCTAAACTGCTCTGTATTGGAGTGTCCTGGCGGGGCCAGTGCCCTTGGGCCAGGAGTCCTTGCAGGCTGCCCAGCATCCCTCCTCCCTTCAGATAAAGGAGCGCTTAGAGGAACTGCAGAGCATGCTGGGCTGGGTGCTGGTGCGCTGGCGGGCACAGAGGCACCAGCAAGACCCAGGGAGCAAGCAGGAGGACAGAAGAGACCCGGAGAGCCCCTCGGGCACGTCTCCCACCAGCCAAGTGAGTTCCCAGCTATGCTGAGACTGCCAGGGAGCAGAATCAGCCTTGAGGCTGAGAGTAGCTGGGGCACCTGGTGGAGTGGGTGGTGTACAAGTAAGGGAGGGATGTGTACCAGTACCTCTGGGACTATTGGGCAGGGCAAAGGGAAGATTGTCCAGAGAAAATGCCTGCCTCTGGCAGACCTTCCTCCACATCTCCTCTCTTTCCTTGCTCCCCAGGAGCAGCATGCCCTGTGTGCTCAGCCCCAGCTGGAGAGCATTCACAGCCCAGTGGAGTTCATGCCCTCCTCCGTCTTTGAGCCTGTGCAAAGATCAGAGCCACGGCTGCCAGTGGGAATGGCCATCTCCCCTCTGGCATTGCCCCACTCGGATGCCCTATCAGGAGTGGAGCAGAGCCGGGGGGAGCCCAGCAGCTCAGCATCCCCCAGTGAACGACCCCACGAGGAGGCTGTCACCTGGGATCCTGCTAAGACCTCCACGCTGCTGCTGCCGCCTCGGGGCCCCGGCGGGCTGGGCGGGACGGTCAACCTCATCTTTAGCATCAGCAAGAAGGGAGAGAAGGTGGCGCAGGCGGTGCCCAGCGGCGAGTGGCTGGGGGTTGAGGAGGCGCTGCGGACGGTACGTGGGAGACAGCAGGCGGCTTCCGCAGAGCCAGGGGTGCGCGCAGTGCCTGTTCCAGGGCCAGCCAGGGTGGCTTCCCAGAGCTGTGCACCCACGCGGACTGGGAGGCTCTGTGGGCTGCAGGGTGGCCCCCATGGGCTGTTTTCAAGCGAGCTGTTGGGGCTGTATCAGTCTCAGGAGAGGGACCTTTGGCCGTGCTGATGCCAAGTGATGCCCAAGGGCCGAGGACCAGCTTGTGTCACCCCCTTTGCCTGTGCTCTCCTGCTCTGGCTCCTTCACCCCCTCTTCCCTCAACTCTGTGTCTCTCTCTCCCCCTGCTCAGCTCCCTGCCACTAAACCCTCATGCTCTAAAACCTTTTGGAAGCGTTGCCAGGGGCTTTTTAGTAGTTTAAAGCGAAAGAGAAAGCCGCCTCACCAGCCAGTGGAAGAGGTAACATCCCCAGGGGAGGCTGCATGCTGGGCAGAGTGGCTGCATGGTGTGAACCTGCCTGCTACCAACCCTCCTTGCCATGCCACTGTTCCCTGCCAGTGGTGCCTCGGGAGAGGGGAAACCTTCCTGGTGCCATGAGCTCCAGAGTGTGGTGGGTGCTGGGGCATGTGGGGAGGCAGTTTGGGCAGGGCTGGCAGCAGTTTGGCCCCCTGGGTAATTGGTTCTGGTAGCCATGGTAGGTGGGAGAGCCTCCCCCCTCCACTGCCAGCGTACAGAAGCAGTCCCTTGTGCAGCCAACTGAAGGGAGCAAGGGTGGACGGGGCCATGTGAGGGTGCACATGTGGGGAGGGCTCATTCCGGGTTGCATGGCTTGTAACCCTGGGGCTGGGAGCATGATATTTGGTTGGTTCTTGAGCCCATTTGTTGCTCCAGAGTCTGCACGAAGCATTGTGTGCCCCAAGGACTGCCATGGCTGGGAACCCCAGCTCAGCCAGGGTGCATAGCCCAAAGGAAAGGCCCCAGGCTGGAGAGGCCAGAGGGTACTGGGGCAGGGTGAGGGGCTGCCAGGTGAGTTTTGGTGACAAACACCCTCCAGCCTAAGGAGTACAGGGGGACACTGCTCCAGCTGCTGCAGCTGTTATCCTCGCAACTGTGGAAACCCAGGAGAGGGGCTGCCGCGAGGCTGGAGAGGGTCTCTGCAGGGAATGGGGGTGTTCAGCCTCCACCCAGTGCATTGACAGCTCTGCCACCTGGGGGCATGCAGCGGTGGGCAGCAGTGACTGATATCTCAGTACCCACCCCGAAGCAATGGCAGCGTGGCAGGAGAGCTATATGGCATAGGCAGCCTCACTGCACCCCAGCATGGGGACTCCATTATGGGCAGGGGTTCCTCTGCCTTCACGGAGGTGGGAGCAGCCCTCAGGAGTCTGAGGTGAAGCCATGCTGCTCCCAGCGCACCACATACTGCTGGTGAGCGTTTTCGGCTGTGTGCCCCCTGGCTCCCCCACTTGCCTAGGCGCAGCATGGAGAGAGGGCAGTTGGTGCAGGGTAATGGTTGGTGCAGGGTAACGGAGGCTTCAGCCCTGGGGTCACACCTCTCTTGTCTCTGTGTCCCCAGGCACCGGTGGAGGCAGACAAAACCTCAAGTGCGAAGCGGCCGCCCACCATCACCTGCCGGCCCCCAGCACCCAGCACTGGGACCCCATCCACCTCTCACACCCTGCCCAAGGCCGGGGCAAGCTCCCTCTTCAACAGCCTGCAGCGGCGGGAGCAGGCGAGGGCCGAGCAGGCCCGGCTGCTGACCCTGCAGGGTATCATGGGCACCAGCTCCCTGCAGCCTGCGCCCGAGGAGTGGCACGGCCCCAGCAGCACGTGGCCCCAGAAGTGCAGCCGGAGAAAGGGGGGCCCGGGAGCAGCCGCTGCTGGACCCCAGCTTGGGAAGCTGCTGCTCTATGTCAGGAACCCGCTGGTGGAGGACATCGATGCTGAGTGCGGGGCAGCCCCGAAGGACACCCACCTTCCCAACCAAAACACCATGTACCCCCACCTTTCCTTGGGCTCCGTGCTCAGCCTGGAGCTGCCCCGGGACCCGGTGGTCTCGGGGTGCCACCGAGGGGCCACAGTGCTGCCAGAGGAAGTGGAGGGGCAGGAGCAGAGGCAGGTGAGGGCAGCGAGGCCGCAGAAGCCCACAGACACGCACAGGGCTGTATGGCACAAGAAGAAAGATGTGGATGGGCACAGTCCCCAGGGGCCTGGTGAGGGGCTGGGGACTTCTCCTAAGAGTGAGCGAGGAACGTGGTTCGAGGAGGTGAGCTTCAACCCCAGCTACAGCCGGCAAAGGGCACATTGTGCAGGGGAGGAGCGCTGGAGCACGAGGCTCCCTGGCAGCGCTGGTGAAGACCCCCTGGACTTCAGGCCGAGCCGAATGCCCCGCATTGGCATGCTGCACAGGCAGGTCAGACAGGAAGGGCATGAGCCGTCTGCCTGGCCAAGCCAGGACAGCAGCCCCGGTGCCACCGGCAGGGCCAGGCATTGCGAAGCTGCTCGGCTGGAGCTGGGGCCATCCCCTGCTGGCACGGGAGGCAGGGCAGGAGCCATGCCCAGCCCTGCCCACACACAGCAGCCAGCCGGCAGCAGCCAGACCCGAGTGTCCCCCGCTTCCCCTGCTGCCCCCACCCAGCTCTCCGTCCTGGAATGGGAGCTGGGGTCCCCTCAGCCCCACAGCCCTGCATCAGGCACCAGAGAGGTTTGCCACCCTGCCCATGGGCAGTTTGAGGAAGAGGAGGAGGAGCTGCAGGCCATCTGGAATGGGGTGGATGACCGGCAGGCACCCAGCGTACCGGCAGGCAGCCGTGCCCGCCGCCGACCAGCGAGCAGGGCAAGCAGCGCACCCAGCCCTGACGCCACGGCCAGCGGGCCTCTCATCCTCTCGTCAGCCAGCAACATACTAGTGGCCAAGTTCACCCTTCCCACCGCCGCCCGGCTCCTCCACAGCCCTTCGGGAGAGAAGAGCCCTGGCGCAGGGCACAGCAGTGGTGGCAGCCCCAGCACGCACGGGGTGTCCCCCCGCACAGAGGAGCTGGTGTCCACAGCCTCCTTGGACGGCCCCAGTGCCTGGGATCTGCGGAGAAGTGGGGAAGAGGAGAGGGAGAGCAGCAAGGTGAGAGCTATGGAGTGTCCCTCAGAGTCAAGCAGTGGGTTGGGAGACATTCCAGGCAGCAGCTGGGTCACCCGCTCCAACAAACCTCATCCCAAAAGCCTACAAACAGCACAGAACATTGCTTCTCTTGTCCCATTCCCACCTTGGTATTGCCTGCTGGAGACGGGTCAGGCAGACCCCATGTGCTCAGGGCCTGAGATGGCACTACCAGAACATGCATCATTCACACCCATCTCCTCACAGGTCCCTCCCAGTAAAATGGAGTTTCAGATGATGGAGGGCACACTGGAAAGGAAGCATGTGTTGCAGACAGGAGGGAGGAAGGTACATGCATGGCTGTGGGGCTTCTTTAGGGCTGGAGTGCTGGGACATGGCAGGAGGTGTCCAGGTTTTGGGGCATGAGTGAAGCCAGGGATGCTCCTGGCACTACCATGGTAGTGCTGCTGGGAGGGCAGAGCCTACTGGGGCTGGGGTGCACTTTGGGTCGCATGGCCTTCTCCCAAAGGTGCTGGTGTCACAGCTGTCCCTCTTTTGTGTCCTGCAGGCCAGCTGCCGCGCCTGGAGCCAGTTCCACGCTGTGCTGATGAGGCAGACACTGTGCTTCTACCAGGACCGCAGGGACAGCCTCAAGGTGTGGTGGGGGAGAGTGGAGTGACATGCGATGGAGCTGGCAGTGGGGTACGAGGTTGGCAGCAGGGAAGGCAGAACGTGCTAACCCTGCCGTTGCTCTTGCTGTTCCCTGTGCTGCAGAGTTCCGTGGTGGCCCTTCCCCTGAACCTTGCTGGGGCAGTCTGCACCCCGGATGCCGAGTACACAAAGAAGACCAACTGCTTCAGGCTTCAGTGAGTAGCCGCAACCCCGGGCAGCCGGGGTCTCTTAGCAGCAGCCCTCCCTGATGTGCTCCTGCTGGGACAGACACCCACCGATATCAACCATTGCTTAGTGGCTCAGTGCAGTGCTTATGATTTCCTTCTTTCTTTCTGATCTGTTTCCCCTCTTTCCCAGGCTGGCAGGGGCTGTGGTATTTGCATCCCATGTCTGTCTCATTGCTGACTTGTTCTCCCTCCCTGCAGGCTGCAGGATGGCTCCGAGTACCTCCTGAGGGCCCCATCCCAGCCCCTCATGAATGAATGGGTCTCCAAACTGCAGCAAAACTCAGGTGAGCAGCCCTTGCTTGTGAGAGGGGCCTGGCTGTATGTACGTACCATGGTGTGCAGCCCCGCTGGTACATGGAGGGTCAGAAGAGAAGCAATATGATGTTGTCTCTGATTTATGCCTCCTCCTAACTTGCCTTGGGAACAGCAGATCTCTGCCAGGCAGGATTTGGAGGCTTTGTTTTCACACCACATACACAGTTATAAATCAGGAATAGCACAACTGACGTCAGTGGAGCCGCAGCAGCAAAATGCTAGTGTCAGGAAAATTGTAATTGTGCCTTGGTCTTCTTGTATCCTCCCTGTGGGGCCAGCAAAGACCTTGCCTGTCATCCAGGCAAGGAGACCTGTAATACTGAGGTCTTCCCACTGCTGCACCCATACCTAAGGGGCTTCAGGTCTCACCAGGGTTGGCGGGACCGAGAGCAGGCATTGCAGCAGGAGGTGAGAGTGGCCCGCTTTGCAACACAGGCACCCAGAGCTGGGGCTGGCTCTGCAGGATGGTCCTGCACAATGCCTGCACCAGCAGGATGTTTGCTGTGCCCCCAGGTTTCCCCGAAGTGGATTACTTCCAGGTGGCAGCACAGCATGTCGAGGGCACTGGCGGTGCTGGGGGGTGAGTAGCCAGGAGCTGGCTAGCCAGACCTCATTGCTATAGCTTTCTCCTGTGCTTGCCCTTGTTTGCTGCTCCAGCAGGACATCAGGGAGCCAGTCTGGTTCACTAAATCTCTGCTACTTCCCAGTTTCAGCAAGGTCCCCAGCCCTGGGAGCTCCCACCTCCAGGGACAGCATCTGGTCATGACCACCAAGAGCCAGGAGATCATGGTGCTACCCTGCTCCAACGCCTGGCTGCAGCAGGCTCTGAGCAAACAGGATGGTGCAGCTGATGGAGCTGTGGCAGCAGCAGGTGACTCTTCTGGCTAGCTGTGCCCTTGCTGTCCTCTCACCGCTGCAGAGAGGCACAAGGTTGTTGACTGGGGGTGAACTGAAGGCTGTCAGTCAGCCTTAGGCTGGTGTTGTCTGGGACAGGAGGCCCAGAGCCCCATGCCCAGGGATTGGGTTGGTAAAAGCACCAGTTACCTCCCTTCACTCCCTGGGATACATTTCCCTGTCCAATCTGGGGCTGACATGGGTGTCCTGTGGTGGCCCTGCTTTGTGACCTCTCTTCTGCTCCAGAGGATGCTCACGTGTCCAGGCCCAGGGAGCAGCAGTGGTCACCCAGAAGGTCCCCGGGGTTGTGGGACAACAGCTGCCAAGAGGACGACTACGGGCTGGTGGCCAACAAGAGGAGGTCCTACTCCTTCACCTCAGGTAGGACGCTGGTTTCGCTGTCACTGCCAGAAGGTGGCACCGCTGCCCCTGTCCCCACCGACACCCGAGGGCAGGTATGATACTGCTCCAGCATCCACCCAGTCCCACACGCCTGTGCCTGGGCTGCAGCCCCCTACTCGGGGTAAGCTATGGGGACTGGCAGCACCTACTGGTACCCTGCCCTCCCTGCTGACTGCTCCCTCTTGCAGCCACTTACCAGAAGATCGCTCCAGTGGCTGTGCCCAAGGAACCCGTGGAGGCCGGGAGCAGCTACTCAGTCACACTGTACATTGGGGAGCAAGCACCAGCTGTTCCCCGGGCACGCTGCCACTCCTTCGTGGCCCAGCCAGGGACCCCGCAGGACACACTGGGGGAGAAGACCCCCTCCCCCCTTCGCCCCAAGAACAAATCCGTCTTCAAGAAGTTCTTTGGGAAGAAGGAGTGAGCCCCAACCAATGGGGCTCTGGCCTCAGCCCGGTGCTGAGCACCCCTCCTGCCGGGTGCTCTGCCTGGGTGCGCCAGCTCCCCCCGTGTCCTGCAGACACACAGCACAAGCAGAGGGTCGGGGGGGTTGTTTTTATTAAAAAGTAAACAGGCACATAGTGTGGGAGCTTCTTCCTCCAGCAGCATCTGTCGGGCTCTGCATGCTGCTCCTTGCTGCAGGGGAAGCCTCAGAAGAGGGAGATCTCTGCAGCAGGGTTCAGTTCTACTGGCGGAAAAGCCTGAGCCTCTCACAAGGATGCTTTGTCCTGTGGCTCCTCTGTGCCTGTACCCAGCCCAGCTAATCCCATGGGGCATCTGGGCCCCTTTTCCCTGCTGCAGGAGGTGGGTGAGGAAGCCACTGCCCGCAGAGCAAATCCTCCTGCCTGCCGAGCCTCGCCAGGCCTGCCCAGCCCTTGGACAGCCGCTGGCCCGGGTCATGGCACGTGGTTACTGTGTGCAACAGAGGGGTCAGGGCAGTGTAGCCAGACCCTCAGGGCTTCCTGCATGCCAAATATTTTGCAATAACTTCACCAGGATACACCAGCTTCAGCTGCCCTGGTTCCTGCCTGCGCTGACAAGGGGGAAGAGGAGGTGGCCCAATCTGCACTGGGTATTCACAGGCCCGAGGGAGAGAAGGGAAGCTCCCGGGGCCCTGGGTCGCAGGGCCTCTCCCTGGCAGGCTGCGAGGCTGGGCTGCGCACACTCCTCACCTCCTTATAGATGTTTTGGGGCTGAAAATAGAAGTGCTGGCTGCAGCCCAGCTCTGCAGCAAGGGCTGGGAGAGAAGTGCTCCTGCCACCCCGTTTCCGTCCTGCAGTGCCACTGGGACTGGAGGTGGGCACGCTGGAACCACCAGCAGAGGGGCTTTCTCCTCGCTCCCAGTGGGAGGACCCGCCAGGGAGGGGTGTTGCTGTGCTTTTAGCGCTCCCCCGTGCCTTCCCACCTTCCACTTGGCTCCATCACTCTTGGCTCTGGCACCTGTTTTCCTCCAGCACTGAAGCCCAGCTGCCTGCGCTGCCTTAATGGGAAGACGCGAGGGGATAGCAGGGCTGGGAGGGGGGAATGTCCTGGGAGAGGGCCAGCTTGGGATGAGCTAGGGAGGAGGCTCCGGCCGCACATACCAGGAGAGCAGCCGGTGGGCAGGCGCCAGTTCATTCCTGAGCAGCTGAGGGGCCCGGTGGAGGGGCAGCGTGTGCGGGGGCTCTGTGAGGGGCCCCCACCCGCAGGCCCCAGGGGGCTGGTGCCGACCCACAGTGGGGTGGGGACTCAGCAGGTGTCCTGCCATAGCCAGAGTCCGGCACAGCAGCGTGGGGAAGCATGCGCCATCCCAGGGAGGATGCTGGCACCCGCAGAACCGCTCTCAGTGCCCGCGGCTGTCCCGCTCGCACAGGGTACCTTGTCCCCCCGGGGTGGCTTCCTACCCTCAGCTTCTCATCTCTCCTTCCCCATGCTGGCGCTCGGCCCCGCTGCAATTCACTGACGAATCCCGGTTGCTGTTTCCTATGGCAGAAGCCACTTCTCCTCCCCCTGCCCTGCTGATCTGCCCGTGCCTGCAAGGCTGCACCTGCTGAGCCAGCGGAAGCCGCGCTCAGCCGGGCCCAGCCAGCACCAAGGCTTCCAAACCCTCCCCGGCTGCAGAGCCGGCCGGCAGCAGAGACTGCACCCTGGTGCTGCCGCCGCGGGAAGCCCCGACCCCACTTGGCACCTGGCAGCGAGGAGGCTGCAGGCAGCATCCTCTGGCACCGGCAGCACCGAGCCCTCAAGGTAATGGCAAGGTGCAGGCAAGGGGGGTGATCATTGCAAGTGCTGTCTTTGCTGCGCTTTGTTCCCTCGGGTACGGGGTGTTCCCTGGGGGTCTGGTTCAGGTCTCTCTTCGCTGAGCCAAGGACTTGCGCCCCATTTCGGCTGCACGGTAGTGCAGCTGCAAGGTGACCCTGCAGCCTGTGCTGAGATCCTGGAGCCATCAACTGCCGCCGTGCTCCCCCACCCCCGGGGGACAGAGGTCTGGGACTCCAACCAGGACCCGTGGCTTTCCCGTCCGGTGGCTTCAAGGAGGGTTTGGAGCCTGGCCGCGCCGCAGAGGGGGGAAGCAGTACTGGCGGGCTGGCTGCCGGCGCCCTGTCCTCCTTGCCTGGACTGCAAACTCGCAGCCCAGCGCTGTCCTGCTCCCGGGCCAAGATCCCCAGGAGTGCCAGCCGTCTGCTCCAGGAGGAGGGGAGGCACTGGGGAAGCCCAGAGCACGGAGCATCCCTGTGCCGGGGCTGCTGCAGCGGGGGACCCCAGAAGCATCCGTCTCGCAGACAGGGGTGCTGCAGCTGGGGGTCTCGGGTCAGACCGGGGTGCGAGGCAGAGTCAGGCATGGCTGGGAGTATCGGCCGCGGCCGCAGGCTGCGGTTGAGGGCTGTCCCGCACACTTTGTGCGTGCTGTCCTTGAGGCGGCAGGCAGCGCGCTAGGACCTGGCGAGCCGCAGGCAGGCACTGCAGGCAGCGCTGTGCCTGAGCCTGAGCCGAGCGGGATCCTGCCCTGCCCGCCGGCAGCACCGCGGAGCGAGCCTGCCAGAAGGGAAAAAACCACGTAAGCTAGCGTGGCCGAGCCCTGGGGCACCCGGCCCGGGCGGGAGCGGCTTCCCGCGGTCAGGGCTGCCCGGTGGGAGGGGGCTAAGAACCGGCACAGACGCCGGTGCCTGCGAGAACGCGGGGCGCTGGGGCAGAGCGGGCACGCCGGCCGCGGTAGCGGCAGCGCTCCAGGGCAGCCCCGGCACCCATCCCGGGCTTGGGGTACCGCGGGGTGGCAGGCGGTCTGACGGGGTGCTTCACCCCAGCGCGCTCGGCCCTGCGTCTCTAGGCGCTGGCACCTTGCTCCCCCACAGCGGGACCTCTCCGTGTCCCGGGAGATACGGCTGGCACCAGGATAATGTAATGGAGCAGCAAGTGCTTCCCTGCCACCCCCCAGCGCCAGCCAGGTGGGTGGGAGGGTGGGTGTGGTGTTTGGTTACCCTGCTCATCGGGATGTCACCCCGGGACTGGCAAGGCCTTCTTACCGGCCCCTGTCATCTCTAGTGTAAGTCACAGCCTTCCCTGAGCGCTGGTTCGCTCCGTGCCCCACTAGTCCCATGTCTATCTGCATTGTCCCAGGGGCGCACACTGCTGGGATGCCCTCCCTGTTCCTGGAGGGCCCGGGGCTGTGTCACCCCTCTCCGCCCTGACAGGGCTTCTGCAGCCCCCTCTGGCTCTCGCAAGCCCTTTGTCCCTACAGCTGGGCACTCTCCCGTGAGAGCAGACTTATCCTACTTGTAGGGTGACTGCTGGGAGCCCGCCCTCTACCCTTGCACCATTCCCCATGCAGCTCCTTCCTCCCCAGGCGCCATTCCCTGGCTGCCCTCAGCATGATTTGGCCTGGTGAGAGGTCCTGGCTGCCGCTGGGATCCGAGGCTTGTTTGCAGGAGCCTGACCTCTTGTGCAAAGGTACAGGCAATGTGGGTTTCATGGGATGGCCCTTACCCTGCATCTGTGGTGTCTCTTGAGGTCAGGGCACTGCTCTACTGACCCAGTAAAGGTAACATGCAAGAGGTGAGAAAAGAGGGTCCCTGCTGCTGCTCGCTGTCCCGCTCTTTCCCATGCGCTGCTGCTGCCGCAGGAAGGAAGCAGGTACTGTAGGAGCTGTGGTGGATGGAGAAAGTAGGGAGCAAGGGAAGCTGACACAGCTGGGTGATAGGAAACCATGAAACCCTGTGTCATGGTCCCCAGGCCACTTTCCATGCAGGAAAGATGATGGAGGATGTGGTGGAAGAGCGCAGTCACATGCTGCTGCTGGCATGCTTGTGGTGTACATGTAAGGAGCCTCTGCTCCATGGAAGGAGCAGCCAGAGCATCCCTGAGGGTGAGCTGGTCAGCAGTTGGAGCAGTGGGGTGGGGAATGAGGGCAGCAGTGGCAGAGCAGCCTGTCCTGCATCACAGCAGGTAGCCCTGACCTTAGCTGCCAGCAGCAATGAGCCATTCCAGGGCTTACTAGGAAGCCAGGCTTTTGTGGGATTGTTTTTCTTCTGAAAAGCCTAGCATTTTGAAGGGATCCAAGCACCTCCATGACTACAGCTGCAAAGCAGGGTCAGGAGCAGCACAGCAGCAGCACTGCTGGGCACTGTGCAGCAGCTCAGCCCTGCTGGGAAGCAGCTGTCATTCCAGGACACAGCGTTGGTGAAAGCCAGGTGAGGCTTTTGTACCTGCTTGCACCCACTGGAAAAGGCAGGTCCTGTGGGGAGAATGGAGAAGACAGGGAGTAGGTGATGCCTGCGGCTCTCCCTCAGGAGGGGTGCTCTTCATGGAGAGCCAGCCACCGCTGTTGTCAGGGCTGACTTCCCCCTTCTGGCTTGCCAGAAAGGAGATTACTGGGTCTGTGTTGCAGTGTCAGCAGAGCAAGCTGTTGCCCCGCAGGTGGTCTGTGAGTCCTGTCAACTGGAGATGGATGCGTTGAGTCAGCTTCAGGCCATGAGCCCCTGGGAAGGTAACGCTGCGCACTTGGCTGTGGCGAAAGGATGCTCCTGGCCGCCTTACAGCCCAGGGTTGTGGGGAGAGGCAGGCAAGGTGCCTTCTGAGGACTGTGCTACCTTGAGGAGGAACACTTTATGCTTCTTCCTGTCCTGTCCCATCCCACTTCTGTGAGACTCAGGGCTCTTGGAGGACCAGCCAGGACGCTTTTCTCCATGGCCAGCAGCTGAGCTGCAAGCACAGCCCCACAAGACAGGTATTGTGCTCAGGGTAACTGTCGCTGTGTTGTGTCCTCAGGTGATCCATCCTGGGTGACAGCAGGACCCTGAAATCTGCTTTCTAACTCTATCGCTGCCCTTCTGCATGGTGCTACCGACAGGCAATTTGTGCCCTCCTCCTTCACACTTCCTCCAAAGCAATGACTTCCCTGCTTATCCCCCACCCCAGATTTCCTGGCTCCCTCCCTCACATCCCCAGTTACGCTCTGCACACAGCCATGGGTTAGCACAGGAGGCACAGCACAAGCCCTCTGAATAGCTGCCTGCGCTTTGGGTTGCCTGGTCCCAATTGGTGCACACCGCTCCCAATGCTAGTGCTGCCTCCATCTCCCTGGTCTAGTCTGCTGCCTCCTCATCCTCAAAGTGAGGCTGGGCTGCCAGTGCTCCACTGCTCTTCCCTATCCCACTGCCTGAGGGACAGCTTGGGATGATGCTTCCGGGTTCAGACAGTCTGAACCTTCTCCCCCCAGCCACTGCTGCGCCCCCCTCTGCATTCCCACCTTCCTTCCCACATGCCGCGGGGCCACTTAATCCTGTGGGCTGGCTAAGCCCTTCCCCGTGGGTTCCGATCACGGGATGGAGGGGGAGGCCATCCGGGTTGGGGTCCCCCCACAGCTCCCGACCTCTCGCGGGGCCGCCGCCAGGGGAGGGCTGCGCAGGGCCGCGCCAGCAGAGGGCAGCACGGGCACGAGAGAGCTCGTGGGTGCTCGGTGGGGTCGCAGCGCAGCCCCAGCGCAGCCCCGGTACCCGTCTGGGGTCACGGAGCTTTGCAAGGAGGATGCCCAGCGCCCAGAAGCAGGTGGGTTCGCTCTAGGGACAGCCAAAACTCTGCCAGTCCCCCCCCAGCAGCATGAGCACAGGGCAACCAGGGAGGTTACCCCAGCCCCATGCGTGAGGGGTGCAGGGCACCCCTCCTGAGAGTTCTTTTCTCCCTGGGCCATGTGAGCACATTCTCTGCCCTTGGGTGGATGCTGGGCTTTGCAGTGGGGCCAAGGGAGGGCAGGCCCAGTGATGCCCAGGTGATACCTGATGGCTAGGCTGCCAGTTGTGGGTTCAGCCTGCCCTTCTTTTGATGTCTCAGGGCTCTGCTTCACCAGGTGGCCTGGGGGCCCCATTTCCACTTGAGAACCCATGGAAGCAGGACTGGCAAGGAGGGAAAATGATGAATGGCTGGTACTGTTGGACGCTGTGGGAAAGGGCCCTCCTGGAGACTTCCCTAGGGGATGTTTGGGAGCATTCAGCCACAGCTCCGCTGCCGAT
Source organism: Psilopsiagon aurifrons (assembly GCA_025447955.1). Taxonomy (NCBI): domain Eukaryota; kingdom Metazoa; phylum Chordata; class Aves; order Psittaciformes; family Psittacidae; genus Psilopsiagon; species Psilopsiagon aurifrons. Next base: position 6,904 of record JAOEHY010031735.1, on the reverse strand, counting down.
TCGCCCAAGGGGGAAAGCATGAAGGAACGGGCTTAGTCTCCAAACAGGATTTAGTGAGCTGTGCCAGACGTTTGCACAGGGCTGAATTCTGCCACGCCAGCCAGCAACTGTTGGGTTGGGCACAGACCAGGGCCAACACAGCCGTGAGAGCTCCAAGGCCTGTGTTTGGAGCCCTCATCTCTGCAGGTGGCCATGTGCCATGGTCCCTGGGATGCCGGTGGCCACAGAGCCTGCCCAGGAGCAGGCTGGCTGCGGGAGCAGGGGATGCCTTGCCCCCGCCCTGCCGTGCAGGGTGAGCAGCCTCTGCCCACAGAGCCAGAGCATGACTCTGCCCACTGCCACAGAGGTGCCTCAGGAAGGCCGATGGCAGCCACGGCTTCAGGGCTTGGATTCAGCCATGCTTTGCAGGGAGCGGGACCACGCAGCGGCTGCCACCTCTTCCTCCTGCCAGGTTCCCTGGTTCCCAGCTGCCCACAGCTCCCCCTGTGGTGTTTTACGAGGGTGGCTGGGTGCCAGCCGGCTCCTTCCTCAATGGCTCTGCTCCATCCTGGAAGCTGGTGCTGCCGGCCAAGGAGTGGGATGTCCCCCGGCGAGGCTTCAATGGGCCGGATGACCTTGACTATAGTGCAGCTGTCCCCGCCTATGCCAGCTCCCTCCTCTGCCAAGGACACCCAGCGTGAGACCATGACATGGTGGGGCTGGGTGCTCAGAGCGGCCATGCCCCGCGGCTGCTGTTTCTGAATGCTGCAGGGCATTGCTGCCTGCTGCTGTGCCAGGGTTAACCCTGGCTGCTGGGAGCCTGCGCTGTGTGTCCCGAATTTGCCCGGGTCTCAGCAGGGGTTAACCCTTGGCCGGTGGCTGTGCAGCTGTCACTCAGTAACTAGTCACCCAGCGACTCAGAGCCTAATTGGCGTCATTAGGCAGTAAATACTTGTAAGAGTAAGCAAATGGGCAGCTGGAGCAGAGGAGAGGGCAGCAGCAGTGCAAGAAGGGAGGCAGAGTGATGGGGATGGAGAGGAGAGGGATTGGTGTGGGAAGGATCATGCCAGGAGGTGACAGGGACGAGAGACTCTCAGCAGTAGCTCAGACAGAGGGGTTTGTGTCCCCCTACAACCTTTCAGCTGGGAGATGCTCTGCATCCCAAAGATGCTGCTGTCCCACAGGGTGCCAGGCCCTTGGCCCTCCCCTCCGGTCATTTGAGAGGGGCTGAAGCTTCGGTGGACCCGAATACTATCCATGCCAGCCCCTGGGAGCCCTGTGGGCACTCCAAGCCCCTTACGGAGCTGTGCCCACCCAGTGCACAATGAGATTTGTTTCTGCTTGCCCAGCTGGAAAATACGCATAGCCCCACCGCTGGGCTGGAGGTGCTCAGGGTCAAGGCCCTTCCCTGCTACTCACTGGAGCTTCTGGTGCTTTGGGCATAGCAGTGCATACACGTTGCACCTTGGTGTTACCAGCAAGGGGGGATGCATGGGCAGGCAGTGGGGCAAATTGGCAGCAAGTGCCTCCGTCTCCTTGGCCTCTCCTTGCAGGTTTTCACCCAGGGCTCCTCCTCTGCTGCCCTCAGTGCCCTGGTGAAGAAATCCCAGGCAGCTGCCTGACTTTATCCCAGCAGGTTGAGTCGTGTGAGGGAGCAGAAGGATGGCAGGATGATGGAGACCCACATGGCTTCCTGCAAGTGGTGACGTGCCTGGCTGGATCGCTGTGCCACAGGCAGAGCTCAGGAGGGGATTGCAGACCACTTCTTTCCCACCTCACTCCAGCCAGGCTCAGGCAATCAGGTGAGCATCACCTCCATCCTGCCACCTCTCTTCCCAAAACGCAGGGCAGGGCATCAAGGTCTCAGGGGGTCACCATCAAGAGCCCTGCAAGTAATGACTGGAGAACTTCCACTCCAAAGGGGTCTGCCAGCAGCTCTGGAGCCAGGGCCCTGCTCCGGGGTCAGCCAGGGCCAGCAAGGGAACAGGAAATCTAAAACTGTCCCCAAGCCATTTACTGATCTCAGCAACAGGCTGAGATGCTTTGACTATCAAAGCATCCAGCAATCTCATTATAACTGGATTCCCAGGACCCTGTAGTTGTTCCCCCTCCCAAATCACCCCACTGGCTAATAGGTTAATAACCTGCTGGCACTTGACAGAGGTCCAGCATCTTCTGTGTTTTCCTCCATGTGACTGATTAAAATGCCCCTTCTCCCCCTTTCCCAACCCGGCCGTGCTCCGCTGCCTTGTCACACATGCAAAGAATCGGATACGGCTGTTAATCTGCTTGCTACCCCACTCCTGCCTGCCTGTTCTGCCTTTTAAACACACTGGCTCTCTGTTTCTCTGCTCTGTGACACTGAGAGCCAGCACAGAGGCTTTTTGAGGTGAGCTACAGGGCGGGCAGGGCCTGATTGAGGGAAATGCTGTCACTGTGTGTCATGCTTGCAAAGGGAAGGGCAGTTTTGCACTGTGAAGGAGAGCTTTATGTGTGCATCCTGCCCCGCTGCAGGGTGACGGCCTCGCTGTGCCTCAGTTTCCCCTGCCCCAAGCACAGGCACATTAGAGGGAGAGGGAAATCTCATTGCAGAGAAGGGCTGGCAGGTTTCTTAATGTATGGTTGCAAAGTGCTTGCAAATCTCCAAGGAAAACGGTTGACATGAGTGCCAAGTGTGAAGGATCCTGGAAACACTGAGTGCCTGCAAATGCTGTCTCCTCAGGCCCTAAACCTCAAATATTACCCAACAGCAATGGAAAATATTCCTTCATCTCATATGATGCATTACCCACTGCCTGGAATAAATCTCCCTTTTCACTCTTGCTTTCCAAACCAGCTGTTTGTTTGCTTCCCACTTTTGGATTTCATGGCTTTAGTTGAAGCAGGGAATTGCTACAAGAAGGGAGGGGAAAAGAAAAAAGCCCAACTAAAAAAAGCCAGCTTTTGTGAAAGGTTTGGCAGCAGCTGCCTCTGAAGGGAGCGCACTTTGCCTGTTTGTTCTGCCTGTAACAGACTAGCTTAGAGCAGAGTGTACAAATCGGGGTTCAGGTGCCTGCGGTGCGCGTTTGAGGTTGCAGAAAGAAACCTCGAAGGCACAGGCAGTTCGAGCCCCATCAGCATGTCCTGAGGAGCATGTCCGTGGGACTCCCAGCTTTCTGTAAGGGAGAGGCTTTGCTGGCTGCCTTCCTCAGGGAAACAGGGCTCTGCTTTCCCCCTTTGCTTGGGGGGAGCACAGCAATCTGCCAGCAGCAGCAGCGTATTTTGGCACCATACTGCTGCTTTGGGGATGAGGAAGGTGGAACAGCAACAAGCCCCTAGGCTCCACTCAAGGCTGCCTTTTCTCCTTGCCTACATTCCATAGGGGAGAAACATCTAGCTCTGTGTGCTGTTGTACTGGTGGTGTACAGTGGTGGGCCCAGTACCAGCGCTGGGCAGAACCACATCTGTTTCCAGTTTGGAGCAGAAACCATTTCGGTAGCTGTTTGCTTCTTCTGGGAGGCTTGTTATTGTACTTACAAAGGCGAAGATGATAACATGAGAGTCACCTGGGAGCAGAGGGCTCTGCAAAGGCAACACATCCCCCATCAAGAGGAAGCAAGGCAGCTTGGCTCTCCAGCAAAGGCTCATGGTGTTTGTGGGGCAGTGAGTTGTCACCAGCTGTGTTATTTGTCACCTCCCATCACACAGGAGGTGTTGTCTCCCTGAGACCACACTCCAGCGTTGGCATCACATGATGCAAGGACTGTGCATTGCTCTTGAGGTCTGTGCAGAGTCACTGCAGACAGCCCATCCTGTGTTTAGGAGCTGGAAGCTGCCTTTCTCCTCTCCTCCCCCCGGGTGTATGTGCTGGCCTCCTGTCCGCCTCCAGTCACCCATGGCTGTGACGCTGCTCAGCGCTAATGGATTTCAACCCCCTGGCTCCACCGAGAGACTTGTCTTTTGAGGAATGTTGATTCCCGTGCTTGGGATCGGCTGTGTGGACAGGAACAGAGCTGTGAATTAGAGAACACTTAATCCTGTCCTTTGGTGATGGTAAGTGCTATGCGCCTAGTTGCTGAAAGCTTGAGGTGAGGCAGTGCCTGCACTCACCCTGTCCTGAAGCAGACACTTCCCAGAATATCCACTCGAAGGTAAATTCTGTGGTGTTTTTCCGCCTGGCAGGGCCTGAGGCTCTTAATGATGCTGAGAGCCCTGTCATGGCTACTGGAAGCATGGTGGTTCAGCTGGACACTGCCAGTCTGGACCCTGCTCTCAGGCATCAGTTCGCAGTGTTTAGTCTGTGCTGAAGTCAGAGCTTATGTAGAAAACTAAAACTGTAGTGCTGACACATTTCAGATCATGCTGCTGAGCAGCAAGTGTGGACGTGACAAGGGGAAACTTGGGCCCTGAGGAGCCACAGCATCCATGTCCCATGGACTGCCACGAGGGCTCATGGGGCTCTGTAACAGCAAGGCACACCTGAAAGCTAGAGAGGAGGTGACATGAGACATCCCACAGCAGGCAATCTCACTCTTCTGTTTTGCTTTTTTTCTGGAGAGGAGAGGAGAGGAGAGGAGAGGAGAGGAGAGGAGAGGAGAGGAGAGGAGAGGAGAGGAGAGGAGAGGAGAGGAGAGAAAGAGAGGAGAAGAGAGGATGGAGGTTTTTCCTGTGTTGAAGCTTAACCCAGAAGACCTTCCAGATTGGAAAGGCTTAGGGAAAGTGGGCTGAAGAAAGGCAGGCCCAGGGCTTGGATCCATCATTGCCTGGGAGACACAGCAGGAGCTTAATTGGAGCAGAGATGGGAGCTTTTAAATTGAATTTGATCTGATATGAATCTTACATTTAAGACCAGAGCCTCCTGTCTTATCTGACTATCTGTCTTAGTGTCTGCTGCTCACTTGGTGTTGTCAGTGCACCCTGCTATCTGGCCTCAGAACCGCATAACCATAACAAGTATCTGCCATCAGTGCAAGAGAGAGAGATCCAGCGGCAGAGGCTGCTGCAGAGCAGGACAGCAAAGAAGCTGCTTCCTGGGGGTGACATTCCACAGTGGCATCATTGTGTCTCAGAGAGCACTGGAAGCTGTCTCACTCCTGTCCCCATTGCCTCTTTCTCGGGCTTTGGGGACTTCTTGCTTACGTGGTGGTGTTTTGCACATCTCTTAAAATACAAGCTTGGTGCTCGAATTCTGCAGGAAGATGTGTGTTAGAGATCATCGCACTGAGAGATCGTGAGGATGGGAATCTGCCAGAGCGCTCGGGGGTGTTTTAACTTCTGATTTTAATTTCCAACCCAAACTGCATCACTGTCTGCAGAGAATTTTCCAAGGCTGTTTATTAATGGATCAAATGCTTTTGCAGTCGAAGCAGCCACAGTGATTTTCTGGTGCTAGCACAGGGGAACAGAGAGTGAGCAGGGGCTCGTGCTCCAGCAGAAGCACCTGGGGACACTGAGATACCTAAAACAGATTTCTGCAGAGTATTTAACCAGCCTGATACAAGGTTGGATTCAGGTACACTCCCCTTTGCTGCTGGACAAAGTACTCTGAGTCCTGCTGCACCTTGGCGCTTAAGCAAACCAACAGGCTCTTGTCACAGTGGAGTAGATACCTGTTCCGGAGAGATAGCAGCCTGGACACGGGCAGCCAGAAAGAAACCTGGCTTTAAACCCATACCTGCCCTTTGGATACTGGACACACATGACACTTACCCTTTGGATACACTTCAGAGGGGTCTGCACATTGCCTGCCATCCTGGCTAGCACCACCATGAATGCACAGTGAAAAAGTTGTTTTTGAGCCTCTCTGCAACCCAAGATAATGATAATTATATATATGTATACATACACTCATATATATATATGTAAGATGATCAGAGCTGGAACATCTCTTCTATGGGGACAGGCTGAAAGACCTGGGCTCATTCAGCCTGAAGAAAAGAAGGCTCTGGGGAGACCTTAGAGTGGCTTTCAGTGCATAAAGAAGGGCTACAAGAAATCTGGAGACGGACTTTCTTCACGCATATGTAGTGACAGGACAAGGGAGAATGGTTTTAAACTGAAAGAGGATATAGATTTAGAATACATATATGGAAGAAATTCTTTACTGTGACAGTGCTGAGGCTCTGGCACAGGTTGCCCAGAGAAGCTGTGGCTCCCCCATCCTTGGCAGTGTTCAGGCCAGATTGGATGGCGCTTTTAGCAACCTGGTCTAGTGGAAGATGTCCCTGCCCTTGGCAGGGAGGTTGTAACTGGGTGAGCTTTAAGGTCCCTTCCAACTCTAACCATTCTATAATTCTATACACACACACACACACACACACATATATATATATTTACACCCATCAGTGCTAACTGCCAGCAGAGGGAACCCCTTCTGCCTTCTTCCTCTGCCTGCGTTAGGACGCAGCTTGAGGGGCAGGCGATGGACTTTAGCAAACAGAGCCAGTTCGCGCTCCATTTAGCGCCATAATCTAACGTACAGCTCCTCTTAGAGCTATACCATTTAGTAACATATGTGCACAGCCCCAAGAGCGGAGCTGGGCGCTGGTCTGGATGTGGTGGGCGTGTGTCTGCGCTGCTTCCCCCGGAGGGGAGCCGGGAGGAGGTGTCGGAGCGCAGGGCAGGTGTTACGGCTGCCCCGGAGGGTCCCGCCGCCTCTGACCCGTTCCCTCCCTGCGGGGGGAGGCGGGGAAACCCATGCGGGAACCGCGTGGCTCTGAAGGCGGCAAAAGAAGAAGGAGGAGTTTGCGGAGCGCGCAGGGAGGAGGTGGCTTTCCATCCGCACTGGGGTCGGAAGGCGGCAGAGCCGGCAAGCAGCGGAGCGCAGTGGTGGGCAGCCGGGTTCAAGGTATTGGCTTAAAGTCGGGGAGATTGTAACCTGCCCTCCGAGCGTCCCCCGGCCCCCCCGCCCCGGCTCTGTACATGGCGCCCAGTAGCGTTTCAAAGC
>JAOEHY010031734.1:0-54881 GCA_025447955.1 Psilopsiagon aurifrons | reverse complement strand
TCCTCACCCCCCCCTCCGTGTGGATGCACTGAGATGGGAGAGAAGGTGTCCTTGAGGAATTCCCTTCTTCTCCATGGAGGAGTTGGCGCCCAGCCATGACACATGGAGGGCTTTGGTGGCAGGCACAAGCCTGAGACCCAAATCTGGCCAAGGGAAGGAAGATTGAACTGCAGAGCTGGAAGCAGCTGTTTGCAGACCTTTTGGGAATGCAGGAGCGAAGCTGGGGGGCAAGAATCGGGGCTGGTCAGGGGCAGGTCACTGACTGTGGTGGTGAGGATGGGCATCTGCCATGAAAGGTGCCCTCATGGGCAGCGCCTGTGCAGCGTGCTGCGGCAGGGATGCTCGGATGCATTCCTGCCAGTGATGCTCTGCCCTGCTGCTGTGTGCTGCAGGGACTGTCATCCAAAACATCCACTCCCTGCGACCAAACAACTCGCATCCAGCTGAACCTGTGCATGAGTCTTGCATGGTCTTGGCCAACACTGCAGCCACGCTGCTGGGATGTGGGATTTCCTAACTGTGAGGTCTGATCTTCCCAAGCAACATTGCAAATGCAGTTAGAAGCCTCCTGTTCATGGATGGGAGTGGTTTCTTCATGATGCTGCCGTGAAGCAGCCACAGAAATGACACCTGGGACCCTGCTGCTTTGGCCATGACCTCCGCTTCCTCCTTGTATGCTTTGTCCCTCCCTAATTCCTCCCTCTCACATTCTTAAACCATTATTTCCATGCTGTGAAGAAAACAACTATGTAGGAAGGGTATTCTTAGAGTAGGAGCAGGGCCAGCCCATTGGAATTACCCACAGCATCTCATCAGCCCTTTTCAGCATCTTTGTTCTCACTTTGGGCACCCTCCAGCATCCCCAACCTGCCAATTTTGAGAAAGCACAGCATGCTTTGTGGCAGGCATGTTCTCACGTTGCACTGTCATACAGAGAGAACATTCCTATAGTCAAGTGATAGAGCTCATGAAAAATCTCATTTTACATCCTCATCTGAAAATGGGCCAGGCTGTGGCCTCAGCATCTGACTGTTCCTCTAGTGAAAACCCGGATTTCAGTGTGTCTTCACTCCCAAGCCAGCACTTTGCCTTTAACTCCCAGACAGAGGTGCATGTGGATCTATGTATGGATACGTGAGAAAAGCACATACATTAATGGATTTGTATATGTACATGTGTGTGTATGCACATATGTCTCTGTGAGGGGGAATGGGTGTGCACTCATGAGTCTGTAACTTTTGGAAGTGCAAGAGCTTGCACAAGCGTATGGGTCTAGTTGTATAGAGGTGTTGGCACAGATCATCTGAAGTATACCAGCGCAAACACAGACCTACAGGGGAGGCTAAAGCAGCCACAGGCACCTCACTGGAAGTACCCATGGTGGTACTCGGGCTTCCCACTGTGTGGTTTGTCATCCCACCGCATGCCCTTGTTCAGGTCTTGATGCTCTGCTCTGCACATGCATTCATGCAAGTTCATAGTCTCAGTCACACCAGGGCCACCAAAAAATGGGGTGATGACTGCACCGAAAAGACTTCACATGTAGGAAGCACAAATAATGGGCAAACAGGTCTGAGTTATTTATGTCCGGACAAATCTGCATCCTTACTCTTGAGCACCCAAATGACAAGCTTACTGTCCCTGTCTACTAGATCAGGTTGGCTGCAATGGCTGTATGTTCTTTTGCATATTGCTGTGATTCCTTATAGAGCTGGAAATGCCAAAAAGCCAGGGTAAAATCTCATGGGGATCTTATAGAAGAGCTGTATCTCTCTTCAATTGTCTCCAAATACTAAAGAGATCCATGAAAAGTTAGAGCTATTGCAGTTCTCACTAATTTCCCACAAGGTAGTTACAAGGATGGCTACCAAGGAGAGATATATATATTCCTCTGATGTTTGCTTTTGACTTATGAAGGGCTCTAAAACCATCACCCTTCCTAAAGCCATTATTCATTTGGCTTGGTTTTGCACCAGCAGATGAAGAACCCCAAGCACAAGCACCAGCATTTCTGCCAGAGATGTGCTTAAGGCTCCAGTAATGTGAATTATGGCTTTTGGCAGGCCTGTAGTGGAATCAGTGAGGGAGAAGAAGGTGAGAGACATTCCTTTTCTGCCGTATGCCTCAGCCTTAGCCACTCTCAGTTCATTACAGGCCAACTAATACATGACATATATTAAATATGTCTATGCTTGACTTTGCTCTGTATTAAGAAGCCTGAATGTGTTAAAAAAACCAAGGAAATGCAATATTCTCCCCACTTTCCATGTTATCCACAGTGCCTTGCAGGGTAGCCAACGCCTACACTTCTGTTTCCAAAGAAAAACCCAAGCTAAATGAAATGAAAATGGATCCAACCCAAACCACTGGATTTTCCCCGTGCAATGTAAGGAAGTGAAAGCACTGGCATCATTTTACTCTTTCTTTTCTCCTAGTCAGCCCATTCTCCTTATAGCCACTTTCGAGCAGCACTCCAGTAATCCCAATACTTGCACTTACATCCTTCCAACTTGCCCATCCTCTTTAAAGTTCAAGTGTCTCGTACAGGTGAGTCACTCACCCACCTTTTGGAGAGTGTAATAATAGGCATTTTTTGGAGCTTTGTGCTTTCGGCACGACAGCATTCCGATACGATCTAAGACTCACAGAGACACCCTCCAGTCCCAGAGGCACTGGCGAACAGGTTTGGCTAGAAAAAAATAGTTTTCCTCATGTGATGGGCACCCTACCAATCACAAAGCACTTTCCTCAAGCCATCCGGGCTCTTTAAAGCCCAGTGGAGGGGTGAGAAAAGGGGCTCTTTCAGCTCTGGAGGAGGGTCAGGATTGCTGGTGGGAAGCATCACAAGAAGAGAGGGGTGAGTGCTTTGCTTTGGTCATCCTCTTCTTCTCAATGGGCGATAAGTGTTAGCAGGAAAGGAGGCTTTTAGGTTTAATGTTTGGTATTTTAGCCCCTGGGCTTTGTTTAGTATGTGGGAGTCTGGTACCTGGATAAGGTTAACTGCAGAAGATAATATAAAGTATTTCATCCTTCTCACCTCAGGCTTTGTCTTCCCTATGGCTCTTTTAATGTGTTTCATATTTTCTCTCCAAAAGACTGGGGAGAAGGGAATGGGAAAATTAAATGCCTTGAAAGAGTGTAAAAAAAGCAGGAATTGTTTCAGGGAAAGATGATTCCTTTAATTCCCCCTCACTTGTGAAAATAAGAAGGGCAAAAAAAAAAAAAAAAACCCACTCAGCTTGTTTTGTCCGTGCTGATCTAACAAGGAAGAGAGGAAAAGCCTACCTCCCAGCTCTATTTCCCAGGTAATTATGCTTGATGATGATTTACCAGCCACTCCACAGGCTTCATTTCACAGCGATCTCTCTCAAAAGGAAACTTAATCAGTTTCTGATCCCTGCTCGATGCTAAGCTTTGTTTTTGCTTTATTTTTCTCCCCTGGTAGCACAGAATATCTGGCTGGCTCTTCCTTCCCTGAGCGTGCACGACTCCTGGTGCACAAGCCCTGCTCTGTCAGAGGTGGCTGCGTTTTGATACAGGTGGAGCAATGGGGGAAGTCCGGCAGGGCAGGAGGAATATGTGGGGTTGTGTGCTCGGGAGCTGTTTGCTTTCCAATGAGTAAACAAGTGATGAATCCACACTTGTGAAGCGTTTGGCTTCTTACAGCAGTGTCCAAGCAACTCGTCAGTAACGTATTTAATTGCATCCTCTTTAAAACTGTGCAACTGAAGATGTCCCAAGCACTTGGAAATTATCTTCTCTTTAAGCCCTTTAAGGAATACATTTTCTGCTAAAACGACTGGGCGGGGAAAAGGAAGGCTTATTGTTGCTGTTTGACCCCTCAGTGCACCAGAGCCTAGAGCAGGCCAGGTCTGCATCTCACAGAGGCTTCCCATGGCACTGGCATTGGCATCAGTGCTGGCACAGCCCCTCTGGAGGCAGTTCCACCCCACTGGCTTCCCTCCGTCAGTGCCCCAGCCTCATCCTGCTCCTGCCTGTAGAGACATGCTCTGCAGCTGAGCACAAGGGGCAGGAGGTGTGGGGCCCAGGAGGGTGCAGGATGAGGTTTCTGCCATTGGATGGGTTTGTTTAGTTGCGCTCGAGTGGTGCAGAGCCTGTCAGCCAAGGTGTGTGGAGCACATGAGTAATAAAACAAATGTGGCCCTTGTCTTTGCCTCCTTACACAAGGAGGTGAGTACAACGCCCTGTGCAGGGGCGCTGAAGCAGAGGGGAGCCCCTATAAGCCGCTTTGACGTGCTGTGACCTCCATAAGCAGGGTGTGGAAACAAATGATGCTCACAGGGTAGGTTTTGGACACTCCTTGGTCACAGTGCTGTGATACCACCATGAAAACTGGTACGAAACACAGGGTGATCAAAATGTAACCCACTTCTGCATGGGACAATGCCAAACCAGTTCTTACCCACTGCTGTTTTTCGGACGGAGATGGAGCAGGACTAAGCTAAGCAGGCGGCATTCATCTCTAAGGCTAATGAAAACCTGTCCCACTCTGCAGAAAGAGTGTGGAAGCTTCAAAAGATCAACAATCCCAATGTGTGTGAGGGACGAGCAACAGAGACTGAATACTGCTTGAATCCAGGAACTACCATGTGCAGCGCTTCCTTTGAGAGCTTGAATAGTGCTGTCACCTAAAATACAAGGGCAGAAGCCAGTCTCTGCAGAAAGGAGAGTCCTTTTCAGCTCCCAAAGTCGTGCTGCATGTTGTGCAGAGCCACTCTGAGTAGAGGAACGAAGGAGAGGTCAAGAAAGCTCTAAGGGCATGGAAATAACAGATCCTGTGCAACTTGTGGAGGAATAGAGGGAAAGAGGGCTACCACTGCTCCTGGGCTCTGATGAGCTCAGATGGACCTTTATGAGCATCAGGAGGGTTTGGGGGGAGAGAAGAGAGGAGAAGTTGGAGTCTGAGTTCTGACCAAGGCATTGGGAAGAGGCAGAACTATGTGCTTCAGGAGGAACATAGGTTTTTCTGGTACAATAGGAGCAACAGACATCTTTCCAAAGCTGCTTGTAGCATGGAGCAAAGTGTGTGGCAGTGATAACTGAATACCTGAGACCTGGATAGGTTAAGACTAAATTTCAAGGTACACAAGATGTGCTAAGGAACACCAGGTCCATGCAAGTTCAAGGCTGAAATCCCAGGAAATGGTCACCTTCTTGAGTTCAGATTCCGGATAACAACTGCAACCAAAGCTCTAATTTCCTCAGGGGGTTCCCTGAAGCCCCCAGGAAACTGTATTTGGATTGCAAAACTGATCTTAACCAGCCTCAAGGAAGTCTCCTGCACTTCCCAACTGATCAGTGTCTGCCGGCAGGAGCTGCTGATGCCTGTCTCTCTGGGGATGGGAGGAAGACTTCAACTCATGTCACACCCAAGGCTGGTTGAGAGTCATACCTGCATGCAGCTCGCCTTGGGCAAATCGGCCAGGGTTTGCCTCATGCGCCAAGTGCTGTGCAAGATGCTCTTGCTTAACACAGCTTAGCTCAGAGGCATAAGGATCAGGCGGCACATGGAAAGGCCCAGATCCATTATAATGTGCATTTTTAGGTGTACATTAAAGACTCTTCCTTCCCTTTTCCTCCTCTTGGACTCTGCTTCTCCCGCCCTGCAATCCCATTGGATTGAATAAGGTACTTGAGTGCCTTAGGTTCCTTAGAAGCTTGCTGATACCTGTGTGGTGGGGACTGTGTGCAGCTTTCCTCCCAGCTACAGTAGCCTAGGAGATGGGCTTGCCCCAGGACAAGAGGTTTGCTAACTTGGACTGATGTGACTGCATCAGTACCTGCCCAAGGAAAGGGAAGGGCGAACCAGATCCTGCCTGCCAGGGAGTAGAAGAAAGCCAGCCTGTGGGGAGGAAAGCACGTGGACTGGGTGGACAGCCCGCATGCAAGGTGTTGTTACACTGCAGAGGGTCTGTAGGAGAAAAAGGGAGGGAGAAAGAGCTCTCTGCAACGTTAAGGAAAGGGTTGTGGGTTTGGTAATCGCTCTTGGTGTGAGCTGTAGTGCTAGCCACATGGCACGCTCAATCCTGCCATCTTCACCAGCTTTTCCATGTAGTAGTCAGAGTTCACATGCCTTCATTTAAGAAGGGAAGATTGCTCAAGTTGGGCTCACTTCAGCCTTTCTTTTATAGCTTGTGTTTTCTTAACCACCCAGCAAAAGCAACTGTCCTGGGATTGGGTTTCCCCCCTGCCTCCATGCACACATGTGCTCCATCCCTTTGAAAGAAGGACTTGGTTGGCACTGGCATCTGGGCTTGTTTCTCCAAGAGGTCTCACACCTCTGACTAGTGCCTTTATGCTGCTCCCTGTGGAAGGGGGTGAATTCAATGCGGGGTGCCTGGCCGCAGCATGCAGGATATAGCACTCTCAGGAATTTGCTGGGAATGCTATTTGGCCTGGGTCCCACGAGCCAGCTGCAGCCTGAGCTGCTCCTTCCCTCCCTTGCACCTGACTGGGAATGGGGGTCTCAGCTCTAGTTGCTGGCATGGGTGGGAGATGATGCTACTCTTACACTAAGATGCTGCCAAGCCATGTGCTATAGGTATGTGTGTAGGGTACTGCTAAAGCCCTGTGGTTGCCAGTTTGGTCCTGTGGTAGTGCTGGCCAAAATGAACAGCCAGCAGGGGGTACAGCATACCCTTGGATAAAGCCAGCTCCTTTGGAAGAGAAGCAAGGTGGAGGCACTGGACTTGACCCCTGTCCATCTGGGTGTAGCTGGTGTTTCTAACCAGATGGAAATGCAACACCATGAGCTGATGTTTGCATAGGTACTGTTGTGGTGATGAAAACCCTACCCAAAAGGAAGCCAAGATACTGCCCCTGAGTGGTCCCAATCTTCTGTAGCTCAAATATCAGCGGGAGTTTCAGTTACCAGTTTCACACCTGGGGAAGTTTTCCTCTGAAACTGCTATGAAGCAATGGGTGGGAGTGTACAGAAAGGCTGACAGATTCTACCTATCCTTCTCCTTAGGGATAATACCTATTTCTGAGTGAAGCCTATTATACTGGTCTAACTGAAGACTGTCTTTGGGTTTTCTCAGGTTTTATGAAGAATTGAAGATGGCAAAAAGTGATGGCATACGCATCTTGCAGGGTCTCTTAGTCTTTGGGAATGTGGTCATTGGGGTAAGTGAAGTGGAACAAGTATGGGTGGAGGCTTCCTTCTAGTATGACACTTCTTAAAACAGGAGTTCCCAGCCATGAAATCCTTCTTCATACATTAAGTCCATACGTAAATATACCAGTAAAGCATGAGAGGAGAGATAAAGGAGAGTTCTGTTAGCTGATGAGTTGGGTGGTGAGGGGACAGCAAGGGACAGCAGGGTCTGATCCACAAGGCCAACATGAATTCAAGGTGAAAATCTCTTGCTGCTGACCAACATCTTCCCAGCCACCTCCCTCCATCTTGTGACAGTAAAGGTTCTGTTAATTCTTTCTTAACATCCTCAAATTCTAGGTCTGGTCTCTCAGGTCAAGGCTGGGTAAATTTTTTCTGCAACTCTTCTGTGAAGTCCCAGTACAAGAGATTGTACAGTTGGGCAGAGGAGGAGTTGAGTAGCTCCTGTTTGGCAGGAAGTTGAATGAAAGAAAAGTGGTCTCAGTCTTTTTCTCTCTCTTCTATTTCTTTGGGGAAGCTCGATCTAATGGATTTCCTGAACTTGACTTTTCAGATGTGCGGCATTGCCCTGACAGCAGAGTGCATTTTCTTTGTGTCTGACCCCCATGGCCTCTACCCTCTGCTGGAAGCCACAGAAAACGATGACATCTATGCTGCTGCCTGGATTGGCATCTTCGTTGGCTTTGCACTCTTTGTTCTGTCTATCCTTGGTATCATTGGAGTCATTAAGTCCAACAAGACCTTGCTGCTTGTGGTAAGTGTGGCAATGTTTGCCTACCTATTGCTGCCAAACTGACAAAATGCTGCCTTAGTTTCCCTACTCACCTTACTAATCACACATCAAGCAAAGACAGCTTCTACTAGTGATAAGGAGCTAAAGGTTTTTCTTGATCATGCTTGGTGTCACACATGGTGTGAACACATCCATGAGGAGCTCCTTAATCAGGCTGAGGGAACAAATGGTGGTAGCCCAAATGAAGGTTTAAACTGACTGGCTTGTCCCTGACCTTGCCCTGAAGCAATGCAGAAGCACTTGTGCAATCAGATGTAGCTGGGATGTGGTTTAGATCCTTGTTTCTCCCCACCCCTTACTGCCTTTCAGCTGTCCTACACCATTCAGTTAAGGAACTGATAAGTAATCACTTCTGTACAAGGCATTAGTATGTGTTAGTATACCAAATAAGGGTGCAATTGAGAACATTAGACATCAGCAGGCAGGCAGAAATTACACGGGTGGGGACAGGGAACTTTGGCTAAGCCAAGAACAATGTTAAGGTGTGAACAAATCTTTGTACAATTTCTCTCTTAGTCCCTTAGGTTGGCAGTAATTGGTGCTTTCATTAATGAAGGGTAGAGCTGAAACCTTTGGAATCTGCTCTCTCTTGGGTTGATGTGGGATGGCAGGCTGTCTGTTTTAACCAAGAGACACTTAGGGATCTGAACTCTTATGGCGTGAACTGGCCAGCAAACACCTGAGGGAAGAGCATTGTCTTACCTCTGAGTTTTGTTGTCTTGTCTGAACCCCAGGGCTATGGTACAGGAAAGAGTACAAAGGGCAGAAGCTGGGACAAGAAACAAATGCCTCGAATCCACGAAGAACATTGTAAATAGTGGGAGGAGAAATAGAGACATGAGAACACCAAGAGGAATATTGGAAAGGTTAAAAGGATTGTGCTGAGAAGTGAAGAGAAACAGTGAAACAGGCTTTGAGCTAAACCTCAGGATCTCTTCTCATGAGGGGTCTTTGTTCACATAGTACCAATGCTGAGGAAATCTCACGATGCAAAATCAGGAGGATCTGAAAGACACCCTAAATTGCACCTTCTGCTTCTCTGAAGTACGAGCTCTCCTGCTATGAGTGAACAGCTTCTTGCTAAAAGTCTTATAGCTGGCAACTGGAAGAGGAAGGAGGAGGCATCACACAAGCAGAAGTCGCTAGTAAGATGCAACAAAGAAAAGAGCAAATGTTATTCTAGGGCATATCAGACAAAATATTTTCCATGGAGGCAGGGTGGTATTAATGCCATGAGCTGCTGATGAGATCTTGTCTAGGAGAGGTAGAACAAGTCCAGTCATACACCTTCAAGAAAGCAGAAGAGAAGGGCTACATGAATGTTCAGGGCATATAGAGAACTGAGGATAGCATAGCCTGGCCTCCGCTGCCTGGAATTGTAGAATCATAGAATCAAATATGTTGGAAAAGACTTTTAAGATTCGTTTTCTGCTTAATCTTGAAAAGACTGCTTAGCTGTTCCTCCTAACTCTGCTGTCTGTCTCCCACAGTATATCATTCTGATGCTAATCACTTATGCATTTGAAATGGCTTCTTGTATCACGGCAGCGACGCACAGGGACTTTGTGAGTATTTCTTTCCTCAAGTATTCTTGCAATCCACATTGGATAATGTTGCATTTCCAGGGCACACAGCGGTCCTGTTCAGTGCAGTAAATGGCTGGTGCGGTGGTACAGTGTAAATGCAAAGAACTGCTGAGATAAAATAAGACCCCACAAGAAAACTCTCCGACATTATTATTCTAATCAAGGAAATGCCTTTGTTCTTTTTAAAACAGCTTTGTTATTTTTAACATTCTAAAACATTTACAACCTTGTAGTTAAGGAAATACTAGTATGAGTTAGCTGAGTCATCAATGCAGTGTTTAGTCTTTTAACTATAGACTGATTATCATACATGCAAAAGACAAATCTTCAGCATTCCCTAGGCAGTGTTACTGGTGAAGGAAAGATGAAGTGGGTTGTTGGACATATTGGTAGGAAGGGAAATTACTTGTGGTGCTTTGGCTCTAAGCAATATATCAAATGCAACCCCTATATTCTGCACATCTCCTGAGATATAACATCTGGTAGAGCCTGTTTAAAAGTCATGCTCAATATCTATGTCTTTGTTGCTCCTCCGTTTCAAATCCCGCTCTTTATTCTCCTATGTGTAAAACTGGGGGAGAAGCAGCATTCCTGTTCTCCAGGAAGACACTGAAACAAGCAAACAAACCCACCACAGATAACACTGTATTTGCTTTACATGGCCGTTTATTCAAATAGTTTCTGCAGTCTTCACCATTTGGGTTTGTTTTTCTATAGCTCACTCCCAATCTCTTCCTGAAGCAAATGCTGGAGAGGTATAAGAAGTCAGAGCCAGACAATAACAATGACAAATGGATGATTGATGGAGTCACAGATACATGGGATAAAATCATGGTTCAGGTAATAATAACATAGAAATGTCTCACTAATTACTAAATCCTTGGCAGCCCTGGAATTTCAAGTCCTCCTTAGAGCCACTCAGTAATAAAGAGGATGCCATCTGCCTTGAACCTTAGAGAAAGTCCTGCCACCCTCCCTGCTTTGCTCGTTTATCAGATAGCAGACTGTCAAACACAGGCACTTCAGAAATGTCCCCTATAAATCTGTGGTTAATGCCTAACCAGCCCTATGGAGGGCTCTGACCTGCTCCCATAAAGACTATTCCCTTCCCTTCTCCTTCAGAACCAGTGCTGCGGGGTGCACGGCCCCTCCGACTGGCAGGAGTATACGTCCGCCTTCCGCGCCACTCACAACGATGCTGACTACCCTTGGCCACGCAACTGCTGTGTTTTGGATGACCAAGGGTCCCCCACCAGCCTTGACGGCTGCAAGCTTGGAGTCCCTGGCTACTATAACAGCAATGTAAGAACCTCTCAGCTTTTCCCAGTTAATGTATGTTGGTCAAAAGCATCTTGCTGGAAAGAATTTGTTCAGAAGCTTTCTGGAGGAGAAGCAATGCCTGTAGTATCCATGTTGCTGAACACAGGATAGGTTGTAAAAAGGCTTTCCTTATGGAGAGAGAGCTATTAAGGAAACTTGCCTAATGCCACTGGTAAGAACTGACACCTCCAACATGTAGATGGACAATAGCTAAATCAAACTTAGCCCAAAGATTAGTGCACACAATGTAAGTGAGCAAGTCAATAACTCTCCTCCTCAAGGTAGAGTTTTTCAGTAGACAGGCTTGTCCTGTTCAGACTTACAGGTCACGAGCATCAACTACTACACTAGTAAGCATTTCTAAAAGGTGTTCAAGCTTCCAAATTTGCTTACAGCTTCTTGCTTCTGGAGGCCAACTCTGTGTTGGCTAAGTTTGGTTATAGATATATATATACTCAACAAGTGGATAGCACAGGAGTGCCAGTCCTTGAAGTTTCTGAGATGGGCCTACTTTGTATTTGAAAAAAGAAATAGGTACTCCATCTGCAAGTTATCAAGAAGCTGTGTAGCTCCAGCTTGTCTTCTTGAGACCCTGTGAGCTACCCA
This sequence comes from Psilopsiagon aurifrons, assembly GCA_025447955.1. Taxonomy (NCBI): domain Eukaryota; kingdom Metazoa; phylum Chordata; class Aves; order Psittaciformes; family Psittacidae; genus Psilopsiagon; species Psilopsiagon aurifrons. The sequence continues at coordinate 43,438 of JAOEHY010031734.1, read as the reverse complement.
AGCTGCAGTAGGAGAGGAGCCTGTCACCTCAGTCTCTCTCAGAAGTGGGTAATCTCATCTCCCTGTGGTACAAGCTCAAAGCTGCTGCTGATTCATTCATTCACGGTTGTCTTACAGGGTTGTTATGATGCTATTTCTGGGCCAGCAAACACACAAGCCTGGGGTGTTGCCTGGTTTGGTTTTGCCATCCTCTGCTGGACTGTGAGTACTTAATATTTGCCTCTATTTCCGCTTCTCTTTTCTTTCTAATCCACACCCAGTTGGGTGGAGGTAGATGACAGGGCTGACGCATTTAAAGGGTCTGTAGATTATAGTTATTCTATTGTCACCAATCTGCTTGTAGCCTGTTTCACTGACAGGACTACGTTTGCAAGTTCCACTCCATTCTGGCTTCCACAAGGTGAGGAGTTAGATGGCCTTCCAGCCTGTTGTGGCCTGCTGCCATCTCAGTAATGCAACACAGCCAACACAGCTTGCAGATACTTGTTTGTGAAGGGTATTGGATCGTCTAAACAGCGATCATGACAGACAACTCAGTTTGTAGTTCAAAGACTTTGTATGACTGTTTTAAATACTCAGGGTTCAGCTGCTTCATGATGGATAATCCCCAACGAGCTGCATGATCCATTCAAGTAGTTATGGCTGCACGTACCTTCTTTCTTCACTGTGAAGCTTCTGTGCAAATAAAAAGCTTTAAACTTTCTCTGCCTGAGCAGACTTGGCTTATCAAGAATTTCTGTTGCTTTCTCCTACCAATAGGACTAAATGGGGCTGGGGGAGAGGTGGGGAAAGGAAAAAGGGGAGCAGAAAAACCCAGTAGTCTTGTCTTTTCAGTTCTTCGTCCTCCTTGGTACCATGTTCTTCTGGAGCAGAATTGATTACTGAAGGCCCGGTATCGCGCTGCCCTGAAGCACCATGTGAAACTGCATTTGTCACCTGCTCCATTCTCCTTGTGCCACGGAGGATTTGAAGTTTTCCCACTACCTCTCCCATATACACTTTTGCCCCTCTAAAAACTTGACACACAGAGCTGGTAGCTCCAGGAAAGTATCTTCTTGTCCCTTATTTGCCCCTTGTCCTGCAGCCTTATTGCCTCCTGGCTGAGGCACAATCCTTCTTTCTCTGTGCAAGAAATCCTTGGAGCATGAGATTAAGAAGTGATCTGATTTGCTCTGTGATATCATCAGAAAGGAAAATGTCCATGCACATTTGCTTCAGAAATATATCTCTCTAAAACTGTGTTGAATGTAACTCATAATGCTAAAGGCTCCAGCAAGGGCTATGTGAGCAAAGCTGTAACCTCCTGTGACTAATAAAGACAGATGCTGCAAGGGAGAAGACTGCAGACCTCTCTAATCTATTTTATTGTTCAGCTTCTGTTCCTGGTCTCTGTCACCTCTTGCCTTAGAGTAAGGCAGATTCTCAAAGAGTTTAAGTGTGTCAGCAGTAAAAGCAATGTCAGGGATAAAAAATCTGCTGCTCGTCAAGCCCTAAATCCAAGCCTACCTCCTGTCACTGATGGAACTATGCATGTGCTCCTACCTTCAGAAGTACCAGTCCAGGAAAAGCTCCACTTGCTAACAAGCAACTGCTTCAAAAAGCTGTTATGTACTTCACACAAGATTTGTGCAGAATAAGTGGGGTCCTGTGCTGTAGTTGGCTTTGTGAAAGTGGCTGTTTCGCACACTTAGATTACCATGCTTCTTGCTTCAGCTACCTACATGTATATGGTCACATCCCCTATGTACCTCCCCTTTCCACATACCCAGATCAGGTAGGACAAAAGGCAAATAATGACAAGGCATAACTCCTGTGAATATTGCAAGCAAGGAGCTAACTGAACCAAATCCAGTCCTTGCATCAGCAGTTACAGTTCTTGCTCTGCTCAACAGAGGCTGTTTACTTTGGCCCAGAGTGATCTGGGGTCTTTCCTAGTAAACACTTCAGTAGTTACATATGTCATGTGAAATATGCTCTTGTATAGAGCGTGCTAAGGTGAAGCCTCTTCCAAAGGCGCACTGGTTCAGGTCCTCACACTGGCCATCAGCCTTGATTCTTTGTTTTTGTATATTCACCAAAATGCCAATTAAAAAGAAGTGGAAGTGAAATATTTTTCTTGCTTTAGATTGCGTGTTTGGGAAGGGAAAATGGCAAATGTCTTTGTCTGGGACATGTGGGGCAGTGCAAAGGCAGGCTTTAAAGTCCTGTATCATGAGGATCAGAGTGCCACTATGCATGATGCTACAGAATCTCTGTAGCTAAATAATCCCTTGCTAGGGTGCTGGGGGAGAAAAAGAGGCAGATATCAGGGTGAATAGATTGAGGAAGATCTAGGCCCCTGCAACATAGGAGGGATTTTCTCTATGAGTTTACCTTCAGAAGGGAAAATCGCAGTGGATCCGTCACTTCACTGGTTTGGTGGGATGGTGACTGTCCTGGAGATGTCCCACTATTAGCAATTTCCATATGGAAATTGGCCTTCAGCACTGTTTTGTGAGACTCAAGGCATGGATAGAGTGTGTGGACTGTGCATGTCAGTGGTCTGGGGGTTTTGGGGGGGAGTTTGGTGGTAGGGGATTTTTGGGCATATGTTGCTGTAAGCTACAGCAATACCTAAACCTAAAGAAGTCTAAAGAGAACCACTGTCTGCCTAAGTTAGGCAGCAATAGCAAAGACTGGGTTCTCTGCTGCTTGCCGTGAACTTCAAATCTCCACCAACTGCAACAGCAGTGAGGAGAGAGAAATGAGGAAGGAAGGACAGCGCAGGCACAAATCCTCTGTCCTTGCTTGACCAAGCCCCTCCAATACCTCCTCAGTCATGGCACCCTTCATGGATAGCTGCATTCCTGTGTAAAAGTCTCTTACTCAAGTTATTTCTGGAACTCAAGTGGGTGCAATGACTGACTGTGGGACTAGTAAGACCTTCTGCATATGGATGTGGCTGAAGATACGACTTTAGGACCACAGAAGCAGGTAATGTCAAATACCGTTTTCCTCCTAGAAACATAGAATCATAGAATACTTAGAGTTGGAAAGGACCTTAAGATCATCCAGTTCCACCCCCCGTGCCATGGGCAGGAACACCTCCCACTAAACCGTATCACCCAAGGCTATGTCCAACCTGGCCTTGAACACTGCCAGGGATGGAGCATTCACAACTTCCCTGGGCAGCCCATTCCAGTGCCTCACCACCCTTACAGTAAAGAATCTCTTCCTCCTATTCAATCTAAACTTCCTCTGTTTAAGTTTGAACCCATTACTCCTTGTCCTCTCACTACAGTCCCTAATGAAGAGTCCACTGTTCTTTTGCTTCAGATTCAGAGGTCTCTTCCTTCCTGCTGCATCTAACTGTGATGTGATGACAGCACTGCTCTCAGTGTAGAGAAAATGCTGCAAGACTTTGCAGAAGAAAAGGAACATAGGTTATTTTTTTACACTGCTTTGCAAGGAAGTTTTGCACGATCAGCTGCAAAAAGAGTTGCAGTATTAACTGCTCGAACAAGTTGCAAATGATACCATTGACCTATTGCATAAACAGCAGCTTAAGCTAATGAAGTTTCGGTTCTTCACTTTGCTTTCTGTTTCTTAAGCCTTTCCCTCACGTTGTACTTTGTGATTTATGTTCTTAAAACAAAAAAGCTGTGATTGACCCGGGCAATGATGGATCTATGCAGGGGTGCCAAGCGTGCCCCAGTGCATCCAGAAAAATCCAGCTTTATCCGCCTGAACAGGGGAGGAAGAAAAGGACAGGACTGATGGCAGAATGATGTTGAGCATGCTTGTGAAAACTCCTGCCCAGCTTTGTCAGGTTTTTCACCTTCTGAAGGCTGATTCCTATCTCTGCAACTTCCCTGCCTGAGATGCAAGGGGCAGGGTGAGGAAGGGATGGAGTCTGTGATAGGAATGGTGGTGAACTGGTTTATGTCTTGGCTGAGGCTTGTAAAGAAATCCTGATCACTCTCAGCTGTTTGGATTGCTGCTCAAAGGTACAGATGGATACTTTATGGTCCTCAAAACAGGCAATATGCATATGTGCATGCAAACTGCTGGGCTAAGACAGGGTGAAGGAAAAACTTCTCCAGGTGGAAGCTGTGGTGTTTGTTTGCAGATTTGTTCTGTGCATTTCTTCTCTGTAGGTGTGAATATTCACAGCCCTTTCCTGGCAAACAAAGCATGTTTTGATTCTCCCATGGAGTTATCAACTGTATTTTTAGATTATTAATTTATTGTAACAATCCCAGCTCTGAGAAATGGGAGCCTTGCTGAGAAACATCCTCTGTTCAGACATGACAGAGCAGCGTGCCCTCCGAGCCAACAACAATCCCAAGTCCTCAGCTGCTTCCCTCCTGTACACACACAGATATAACCTGATGTCTTTCACGCTGCTGAATGCTTGTGGCTGGCGGTACTGAATGTGTCTGTTCCTACATGCAATGGGGCTGCTTTGTGTATTTTTCCAAAAGGATTTCCTACCCCTTCCTCCTTTGCTCTCACTACTTCTTCTTCTGCATGAAATCTCTTTACACAGACTCTCTCAGGCCCTGTTTCTCCTTACCTTACTGGTTCATGTACAGCATACCATCTCTGCTATATGCTATATACAACATATTATCTCCATGCTTGCATCTGGCTACCCACCTTACTGTGAAAACCACCAACCAGGCTGTTGGTGGTGTTTGGTACCCTCTGACTCGGATGATTTATCCCTCATCCTGCTCCCTGCCCTGGCATCTTAGATTCTCACATTCCTTAACAGGGACTTGTGCCAAGCAAATGTTCATTGGGACCAAGTATGACCTCAAACTAGCTCATAAATGAAGCATCCTTCTCCCACCCTTTGGCAGCCCTGCCCTCTTTGGCAACTGGGGAAAGCCTCTGCAATGTGTGGTATGCTGGGAACCTCCTGCAAGAACTCTCTCTGTAATCTTAGGCACCTATCTTGAGGAGATCCTGCTGCTTGAGGAGTTGAGGATGAGTGATGAGAGCTCATCCTCAACAGGAATAAAAGGTGAGGGTGTTTCTGGCTGTGTTAGCTTGCACATGAGGTGGAATTCCAGCATGGGCAAGGTCATCAGCAGTTCTTGAACATTCACTAGTTGAGATAAGCTCTGCAAGACTGCTAAGTGATGAGCAGTGAGCTGCTCTGCCTACCCAGGGCTGTTACTGACCCTGAGTGAATGCAGGACTGAAAACCTTCCCTTTCTATATATTTTCCAAAGCAATGCTCACCTTTAGAAGGGTCCTGTGGCTGGCACAAAGGCTGGAGGAGGTAAAGCCATGACACTTCAAATAATCCCTGCAAATAACCTGCCAAGTCTTTTTACACTTCTCTTCTGCCTCCACTGTCTGACCCTTGGTCTTTAAAGCAAATTATCCCACAATGCAATAAAGAAGGTGAGTAAAGCAGTTTGGGAAGCAGCTGTTCTTTCTGATGTAAACTTTTGCCTGTCTCCTATGAAAGAGGAGGGAAAGAAGTTATCTGTTATTTTTCAGGCTGGTTCAAATCTATCTCATTGGCTCGGTTATGGAGTTGTTTGGCTGTAGGATTTTCTTCCCTTTTTGGGTTTTACTTACCTGGAAACTTTTTCTGTTTGATAATCATCATGTGCATTATTTTCCCTTCTCCAGCTCTGGTTGTTCTCATGTTCCTGTTCCTTGTGGTTCATTCTTAAGCAGCTACAAAGTTTTCTTTTAAATCATTTCCTCTCACTGAATTCAAATATTTCCTGTTCTTTTCAGAGAAGGGATTTAAATGATAGAGAGATATGTGCCCCCTTTAATAGAAATGCTATGGAAGAAAACATTCCCAGTTTTAACATGGATCTGGACCCAAAGTTCATCACATAATTCCTATGAATTTTCTAGGTTTGCAAAACTTAGTTCAATTCTCATCACAGTTTGCAAATAAGACATGAGAAAATAGCTACCTTCTTTTGGTATGGGGTCAACCAAACGTTCTTGTTTTAGCACTCATGCTGTATCTAGCTTTTGGGGACATCAGGACTTGGCCAGGTCTGACCTTTATAGCTCCCATTCATTTCTGATCCTTAAATCTGAAACTGTCCATCTTTTACCCGTGTAGAGAGACGCGTTCTTTATTCCTTGTAGTTTATTCTGCTCTGACAGAAAGTGAACTTGGAGAGGTCACTGTCTTTCTATCTTGGCTATTATGCTCTTTTTGCTGTTGTTGACACCTTGGGCCAGCTTGGCCTGAGTCTCCTTCCCTGGGCTCTATTTCCTTCCCTGCCCGGGCTGCCTTCCCTTTGATCTCAGTTGACCTTTAGCTCCCTCCAGTGGGATACCAGCTAGATGTTTTGTTACCCGTAGCTGGATTCCTCTGTAGGATGCGTGAGACACCGGTATCAAATGCTCTTTGCCACTGGGTTAGCTTGTTTCCTGGTTTACAGCTGGTTTGGGAACTTGCTTAATCCTGGTTTTGGCTTAGCTGAAAGCATCCAAGATGTTATAGCTGTTGCTTCCAATGCAACATACACAATAGACTGTCTTAAGTCTGACTTTCACACTCATGGTGGTGGGAAAGCTGGCAAAAGAAATTGGCTGGAATTGCATTCAAGCACTTCCATGTGTTCAAGCACCCTGATTTAGGGAATAGTGCTGACTGGAGTCTTTAACTTGATTTTCATAACCATGGGAATGCTGGGGAGCAGTTTGAGATTCTCCTCTTGTCTTATGGCCAAGTCATTGCTAGACTCTGTGGCACAAAGAGTACAAAAAACACTGTTTCTCATACAACAGTAATAGTTGGCTATGACTAACAACAATTCCAGAGTTCAACAGACATGGTTTTCCCTCACTTTGTGTGCCAGTTGCCATGGTAAGCAGGAAGCACAACCCAGGCATTTTCCTAAAGGGAAATTGAAGTCATGAAAGAGGTAGGAAAGGGAGTCAAGCCCTGAATTCAGCTGCCGAGGGGGAGCAAGAAGTATTCCATGCAACCTTAGGATTCACGTGTTTTTTAAGGAGAACAAAGAGCAGGCTGAACTGCAGGTATGTCCACTCTGGCTACAACCCCACGGTAGAATAGCAGATAAGTGCCAATACTAATTCACTTCCAGGCTACAGCTCAGAGATTGGGTCAACGAGGGCACTGCAAGAATCCAAAGAACAGGGAACTTAATTAATACTTAAGTTCTTGCTTGTCCTTTACAAGTCAACACAGGTGCCTGCAACAGAGGCTTCATAGTAGCTTCTCTTGTTCCATCTTGGCTTCCCCTCTGCAAGAACTGGGATCCCAGAGTATTTCTGTACTCAGTCCTGCTCTACATTATCATGGGAAAGGTAGAACTGTGCAGGAGATATGCTAGATAGGAGGATGCAGTTGTGCATCACTGAAACTTCAGCCTGGTAGAGCAGGAAATGGTAAGAAGAAAGATGAATTTTACCCTTGGAAATTTGAAAGCATTTCAGATGCTTTGGTGATTCCACAGTAAGAAAAGTGTGTGATCAGACTCCAACCTTCATCCACACAGTCAAACACAGCCTAGTGCCACTCACACAAAAAAGAAGGGCTCAAATTCCATGTCAGAGGAACACAAATGCATTTGCAGTGCACTCATGAACCAAATCCAAAGGAAAAAGAAAGTGTTCCAAATCATCACTAGTGCACAGGTCTGTTTTTATAAAAACTCCAGTTTAATCTCATGGCTGAGACCTGGCAAAACATCTTTCATTTGTGGCTGTTGTTTTTCTTTCTTTTTAAAAGCAGTAAGGCACAAAGGCAAGCAAGTCCACACAGAGAACAAAGCTTAACAAAAACACAATCCTTCAGAGCTAGCAGGAGAAGTAACCACAAACCAGGGCCAGTGGGATGGGGACAGTCCTTTTCACAGTGTCTGACTTCCAGCCCTTCCCTTGACCTGGCAGCAAAGAATAATTCAAAGGGGACCAGTGCCTGCAAGAACATGATCTAGGGTCTGGGCTGCTGCATGGCGCCCTCAGGAAGCTCTTGCCTCCTGCCACCCTTCCTTTCCAGGGCTGTTGAAGTCCTGCTCCATGTCCAGTTGAACTGCACGGCAAGCTTTCCATTCCTTGCTTGGAGCAGGATTAGTTATCACCGAACCTTTGCATCAATTAGGAGCAAGCCAAAACTAAACCAATTAGGCATCAGCTACAGCTTCTCCCCTCCCCTAGAGATTAGTTTTCCCTAGAGATGGAGAGAAGCAAAAAGGACAGCTGTAAAACCTGGGCATGCCCGAAGGATAATACATGCTCCAGTAGATTGTTTGCATCTCCAAGGACGGGGGAGATGCTTGTGGTGCCAAATTAAATCAGTCCTTGCACTCTTGTCTGTGCCGACCTCATTTCTTCTCTCTCAGGACAAGATCCTCATCAGGAAGGCAGATTCAAGCCTTTTGCCCACCACACATTAGCTTCTCCTCTGTGGGCAAAAAGACAATTGGTCTCAAACCCTCAGTACTACAAACCTTGCAGCAGAAACCAGTTCCATGCATGAGCCCATTTCACAGATGTTCAGGATTCTAATTAGGCAATTCCTTCATTTTAATTAAATTTCCATTTTAATATATAGAATGTTCTTTTATATATATATATAAATTCAACACAATATTCACCACTACAGGCATTTCAGAATTCATAAAGAAAGAAACAATACTTTGATTGCACCATTTGGATTGTGGATGAGGGAAAATGTTGCAGAGTTTTATGGAAGCTCTCTAACACAAACCTGAATTCCTCTGAAGCAATAAAGGTGAAAAAAAGAAGTGCTTCAGTCTTTCTGAAGTGATAGCATGGGATAGACAGGCCAGAGGAATGTGGTTTGTAAGGTAAAATACAATCCTCCTGTTTACTCTCCTGCCAATAAAGCAGCTCCCACGTGAGCTAACATTCTCCATGCCCCTCCTTTCCATCAGGGGATTCTCATCTTTGACAGCCCAGCCATTTCACTCTGGGTTACTCTTAACAGAAGCTCTACAAACTGCCTGATTACATGGGAAGAATAAGTTTCTCTTGTGCTCCCATTGGTGAAAGTCCCCAAGCAACACATGCTGGTGATACCATATCATGACAGATTGGGGCCATCTGCAACCTTGACACTCTTCACAGCCTCAGGAGAATCAAGATGTACTGCAGGGTCCCTGAAATGATCCTTGCAGAGCTGCAAAAGATGTGCCAGTCTGCTCAGGAAGGTCCTTTCCATAATGCCAAGTACATCTGAGTTAGCTCTCCTGTACATAAACCCTCAAATTCTGGGCAGACCAATCTCCCATAAAACAGTCTGTCCCTCTCCATAATACTTCACACACAATAAACCCCCAAACAAACCCAAAATTGAGCAAAAGAACCCAAATCCTTTCTTAAAGGCTCTAGTGTTGCAGGGTTGTGCTGGAGCACAGGAGTTTGGTACCCACAAAGTACCACTGCAAAACCCTGAACTTCAGGACTGCTTCCAGACAGAGGTTCAGTCTGCTGCTGCAGGATGGCAGAAAGCAAGCTAATGGCTCTGAAGCAAAGGTGAGATTGGGTCTGACCCTGAAGCTGACCTCAGGAATCTCTTAATAAGGTTGGATCTCAAGAAGCTCCAACCACACAGTCAGCACCATTCAATGGGAGATGGCTCCTGTCTTCTGGCTCTCTCCAGCTACTAAGTTCTGGTCCTGCAAATATCAGTATTAACATGGACCCATCATTAATTGCAAAGTCTGTAGAAGTCTGAGTCTGGAGTTGGGAATGGTGACCTCGGTGCAGTGCACCTTGCACAGTACTCTCAGTAAGTACTCTCTCAGCTTTGCAGCTAACTGTAGATAGAGATGGGACCGAGCTAAGAAATAGCGATGTCATTGCAGGATCTCTCTTTCATTAAAACCCAGGACCTGGCTCTGAGGTCAAATTCTGAAACACTCTCAAAAAGTGTAGCCTGGATACAGATTTCAGCTGAGGCTGATCTTTAATATTAAGTAAAGATTTAGAATCATTTTGTCTTGCAGGAATTCCACCACTTATGCCAAAAGTGCTATAACTCACTGGAACACTGTTAAGAATTGAGACAGTGTATTATATACAAATTGCCAGACCTCACTTCTTGTTCACAGATGAGCTTATATGAGAAAAAGGAGGGAAAAAAAAGGAAAAGAGAAGAACTGCTTTAAGGTGCCAAGGTTTCATCACATTTTCTTTTCCCTTTGACATTAATCCGTGAGTTTTGCTGGCCTCATTCCAGATGCCTTGGCAGATAAAACTTCTAGGAACTGAGAGAATATAAATCGCGGTCCAAAGTAAACTGTTCTGTTGATGCCAAAAAAATCCTGTGCATCATTTCCATACCTTTTACTTTCTCTATACCTTACCACAATATCTTGCATCACATCTTCTCAAGTCATTTGCCATTAACTCAGCCATGGTGGTTGAAAGCTTTCCCATGAGGCAGTAAAAAAGGCATCTGGGTGCCATGTAAATGCCAAGCAGAGCTGTGCTATGAGGAGCATTGAGGACTGGCAATCCCGTAGTTTTAATGGGAGTCTTCACAGGCATTTTATGGTCAGGGAGAAGGAAAGCACAACTGTCATGAAGCTGATTATCCTGGACCTGCCGTCCACAGCATGCCCAGGTAAAGCATAGGCTATAATCTGTGAGAGAGCACAGACAGGAACAAGCACTCCAGGCTCTTGTCTGGTGTAACATTCTCACCCCACAACAGTGACAGCATGGGCTGCATTCTCTGCTCTGTTCCCTCTCATATGGCATTACGCACAGGTGAGGAGTACAGCGGGAAGGATCAAAAGCTGCAAGCACTGACAGGGAAAAGCCCTCCTGGTTTTTCACACTCCCTTTGGACTCCAGGAGAAAATTCTGCTGAAGATACATTCCTTGCATTTGTGGGACCAGAACTTCCCAAAAGTACTCTGGCATCTCCTTCCTTTAACAATCAAACAGTGCAGAAAAAGCACCGTACAGGCTCTGGGCCCTCCAGCCACAATGACACATGAAGTGACACATTCATTCCACACCAGGAGCTCATGGGTTTGCTAACAGTTTAAAAATGCCAGTACTTCACAAGAAAAGCCCTAAACATACATCCCTCAGGAAATCCTGAGTGATGCTCATTGTGGTGGCTATAGTGCTTCCTACCAGATGCTCAGTTACTTCATAAACTATAGCCCATAATACCCACCCGAGGGCCTACAGACACAGACCTCCCCATGAATGATGGCCCCTGGAAGTACCATTACAGGGACAATCTCGGTGCTGGCAGCAACACCTGTGTTCCCATCTCCTCTGTAGTCTCCAGTGGCTCTTAAATTGCAGAGACAGCACAGGCTGTACATGCCTTTGCAATCACCCTCGGTCACACACCAGGCAATAGACGAGCCTGCTGTGAATGTAGTTAGAAACTTTACAAAGGAATCTTTCATTCTGTTTCTGTGGCACCTGTCGCTTATATGAATGTGTATTTGGGTGTAACAATAACAGCCCTTCAGGAGAGAGTTTAATTCACTTCAAATCCCCCTCTCATTGTATTGTTTATTATCTGTTCCACAGTCCTAAACATCATCCTCTTTGCCATAATCTTAACCCATCTGAAAGCAGTGAAGGCCAGGGAGGTGACAACCAGCTGTAGTCTCAAAGAAACAGTGTAAAACCACAAGGAGAGGAGGTTTAAAGGAAGAAGAAGCACCTGGGGACACGCCACACAGTGGCAATGAAAGACCAAGGGTCAAAGATATGTCAGTCAGGGTGTGAGAGGGCAACAGCCCAAGGCCATGTGGATCAGAAGATGCTCTTGTTTTTCCCCGCTGTTGGCAGTGTGGAGCACAGCTGGAGATCGTTGCAGAGATGTCATCTGGCTTTAAGCAATGATGGAAACAGTTGATTCTGGCCTTTGTTAAGACTGTGTCTTTGCTTTCACTGACACCAGCCTGAGAAGTCTCTACCACTGGACAGTCAGCTTCACACTCCTTCCCCAGCCACATGGACCTTGTCCACCCCAGGGAGGTGTGGTTGAGCACAACAGAGCTCATGAGCTGGGTTAAAAGGAGATCAAAAGAACAGGTAGGTGTTTCCTGCTCAGCTGCTTCCATTCCAGCCCTTGCACATGCTGGAAAGAGCACATCTCTGATGCAAGGACAGAGCTGGAGGCAGCACCTGCAGGTTGTATGTTTTTCCCTGCAACATCCTTGGGTTTTTACACCCGATATGACTTGCTTGAGCCAGCTTCACCTTCCTCTTCAGCTATGCCCAGCCTCCTGCACTGTTGATTTACACCATCTAAATCATACAACAGGGATGGGTAGGCATGGGCTTTCACTGGTGTCTGGGAAATAATGGATGAAGGTCCCAAACATCTGGACTTACCTCCTCAGCAGACGTTGTGCCCCCGCACCCTGGGCTGTAGTGCTTTGGAACAATGTTTCCCCCAGCCCTATTTTCTAATTATACCAAGATTTATTTTTCTCTTTGTTCTTTTCACAGGGAGGATGGGACTTTCACAGGGCTTTGTTAGACAATGACTATGAGGAAATGCAAGTTCCCTGGGACTGGCTTGCAAAAAAGAAGCAGAAGGTGAGGGAATAGGCAGGGGTGAGAAAGGGGAGAAGCAAGACAAAAAGGCTATGAACCTCCATAGCAAAATGCTTTGCAGGAAACCCTGAAGGATTTGGGTCCATCTTGCACAAAATAGTTCTAACAACAGCAAAATGGCAGCAGAGTTGGTCATGGACACTCCTATCCCATCCATCATGGAAAAGGAATATGAGAGGCAGCTGCTATTCGATCTGCCTCACGCTTCGTCCATCCAGAATCACAGAGCGCCTCTGGGGCTGGTAAAAGCAGCTGGTGGAGGTCTCCAGTCTCTGGCCATTCTTGGGGATGGTCATTTTGTTCCGCAGTGTCACCCCCTCAGGCGTTGTCCGAGAAGGCTCAGACAGATCGCCACAAATGGGGCTTGAAGAGTTGGTCTGAGTAGGGCTCCTTATGGGTGATAGCAACACCCTGGAGTCTGCTGAAGAGGGGTGGTCCATAATGGGGAAAGGGGGACTGAAAAGAATCAGACTCTGGGGCCTTCCAGGCCTAGACCTATAGGAAGGCTTGGAGAACCCCGATGGCCTCTCCATCTTGGAGGACTGCGGGTTATCTCCAGCTGTCTCCCCCTCAGATGTGCGCTTTCGGCGCAGAACAGGGGCATCCGTAGCAGGGTAATGACTGGACTGAGACGGCTCCAGAGGAGAGCCATGGCTGCTGTGCCAAGGGCAGGCTGAGTCCTTTTGAGCTGGGTCACTGTTTTCTTTCTCTGCTTTGTCTTTCTTCTCTGCCAGGGGGCTCTTGGGGACCTCCAAGTGGCTCCATGCCACCCGTTGAGTCTGCCTGACTGCCTGCTTGGCTTCTGCTTCCTTCTTCTCAGCTGGAGGAGCAGTGTTCTGAGCCTGCAGCGGCTGGGGGATCTGGGTGTACTGGATCTTGGGCGGTATCACAGGCACCGCTCTAGCCTGGCACATCTTTATCATGAAGGAGGTCCTGACCGCCGACACACTGACAGGGGCAGAGTTACGACGACCAGTGGTGGCATGGGCTACCGCTAGGTAATCCAAGTCTAGATCCATGTGGGCGTTGAAACGAGACCCCCAAGTAATGCCTTTACTGGCAGCAGGGCAGGCAGTGGGCAGCGATGGGGCAGAATCACTGCTTTTGACTTCCTTCTGCCCGCACAGGAGGTTCCCAGGGGCAGAAGGCATCGACAGGCTCTCAAATGTGAAGAAATCTGGGGCTGGAAGGAGTGAATCCAAGTTGAGGGATGATGGCCGAGTCTTCACTTTACGGGGTGTTTCTTCACCTTTACTACTCAGCTGTGACTCAGTGGCAGAGCACAACGCTTTGGTAACATTCTGTGCTCCCAGGGCAGTGTCCTGAGACACGGATAACTTCTCTATGTTCTTTGTCTGTGAAGAGCTGCCTGAGATATTTTGGTATGGTAAAGACAGCTCAAGCTTTGAGCTCCAAGGGTTTTCTTTGCTCACATCCACTTTCTTTTCCACTGTCTGTGAAAGAAGGATTCTGGAAGGTGCTTCCTTTTCAGCTGGTGCTTCCTCCCTGGTGAGGGGGTACCTCAGCTCATCACTTTTGGCAGGTTCTTCTGGAGCACTTGTGCCATTCTCACCTTGCTTAACATTGCCCGAACTAGATGGGGAGATGGGTTGTGTCTTGGGCAGCTCACAAGTCACTGGCAGAATGTCACTGCGTGGTTGCTGTTGGTCAGTGGCATCTATGAAAGAGAATGGGATAGTCCACAGACTCATCACTGTGTCTTTACTGTCCAGGGAGAGGCTGCGACTGAATCGTGGTCTAAGAGAAAGGACTGTCTCTGCTCTCTGGCTCTGTGGCTGAAACTCCTGTATCATCTTCTCCTGAATGTCCTTAAAGGTGGGGGAATGGAGTGGGCTCGTAACCCACTGGTGATCTTCCCATGGCTCCACAAGTTCTAAGCTCTGCACATTATCTGTCCAGGTATCCTCATCATCCTGCTCACTAGCATCATGGGTTCTGCCGACAGCATTGCCCTCCTTCAGCTCCTGGATTCCAGCTCCACTCAGTGCCTTGGAGCAGAACATATCCCTTTCATCAGCAGTCATGATTTCAGGCTTCTCCTTCTGAGCCTGGCAGCTGGTAAGACCATTCTTTTCCCTCTGCAGCTGGCAAGTGCTGTCTTTTTCTCTCCCTGGCTCTGGACATGCTCCTTTGGAACAAGAAAATCCATCACTTGGAGGAACCTCACTAAATTCTGATTGACTATAGAGCTTCCAGTCCAGGGAAGGAGTGAGACATTCACTCGGACTGTCCACCACTGCATGGCGGTTCTTTGGAGTGGCTGTGCCAGTTGGAGAAATACCCAGTTTGGGTATGGCTGAAGCACAGCTCTGCTGTGCAGCCACATCAGACTGACCCCTGTGGAGGCTGTCTTCTTGTTCTATGCTGGTGGCACCAAATAAAGGCACCTGAGTTGTTATCTGTTGTGTTCTGCTTGAGGATTTCTGCTCAGACAGGGCTGGACTCTGCCCTGGGCCAGAGGAAGAACTATCTGCTTCTGTTGAAGAAGAGGATTCAGAAATCAGACCCATCTTGGGGACAGCAGCTGGCAAGAGCAAAAGCTCCTCTTCAGGCTCAATGATTTTCAGTTCTTGCTGTACCTCTGGCCACAGCGGTTCTAGAAGGGCATTGGCAGGGTCCTCCTCAGTCTGGAAAACAGAAGAAATGCCATGAACTGGCAGCTCACATCTTGCCAACAAACACTCCTCCATCTTCCTCAAACAGCCCTCTTAGAATAGACAGGCTGCCAGATGAGCACACTTACAGGTACAGAAACACAGACACGTATACTGCTACCAGTTAAAGGAAGGAAACACATCTATAAACAAGTGGGTTTATAGAGGAGAAGATGTGAGGTGCAGCCAAAATGAGGCCTGGACAGATGTACTGAAAGAGTAAAGTGAATGAGTAGTTGGAATGTCTCAGCTCTTCCCATTCAGGCTCTCTTGGCCTTGCCAGAGGATCTGCATTCCCAAATAGCACACAAACTGGAATGAATAATCTATTCAAGGAGCTATGCCAACAGATCTTTAAATAGCTGTCCAGAGATGAGTATTGCTGTAAGAAACTTGGTGAAAAACTCTGCTAGAGATACAGGGGAGGTAATAGTAATCATAATAATAGTAGTAGTAATAATGATAATAATAAATGTGTATAGAATGGAAGAGAAAAGGACTGTTCAGGCTGTCCAAGGCAAATGGGACAGCAAAATTAGAAGGGGAATTCAGAGATCATGGGTCAAAATGCTCAGACATCTGGACCGTCTCTCATCTGGAGACTCTCAGAGCAGACAGATTGCACTGACTGCAATCATATAGTTACAGAAAAAGAAGACAAGAAAGGGACAGAAGGTAGTTGTGTAAAGGAAATCACCACATAGTGATGTGCACAGAAGGGAAATCAATACATGATCAATTCTTGACCCTGCTTATTCTAGGTCACAGGCTGAGTTTTCCTGACTACAGGCATGAAGTGAAACTCTAAAGAGCCTTCCAGTCACCACCGTGACATTGTCTCCCACATTTTTAACTCATGCCTTCTTCCTTACCACATGTCTAAAGCATGACTCTTCTGTCTTGGTTGTCTTGATCTCCTGCTGAGCACAGCTGCCTTCTGAGGAGACCTCCTTTGCCTTGAGCTGTCCTTGCTCTGCCTTGTCATCAGGCGGCAGCCCCTTACGAACCTCTGAGGCTGGTGTTTGTTTCGAGGTGGGACTCTGCTCTGAGGACTGCTGGGGACTGCTGGTGCTGCTGGTGCTGCTTTGCCCACATAACATCGCCTCATTTTCTGCTGCTGGCTGTGGAGTTTCTAAGGGCTCGGGTTTCCTGGCTGCCACCAGTTCCTCAGGGGGAGAGCCTGGATCAGAAACACACATGAATGATGCAACTACTTAGAATCACAGAATCAGCTCAGTTGTGAAACGCCTTTAAGACCATCAAGTCCAACCATTACCCTGGGACTGGCAAGTCCACCTCTAAACCATGTCACTAACACTTGTGACTGAGACTGAGTGGTGCCGTTTCAACTGAATGCCAACTATCAAAGCTAAAGAACTACCTCTGAGTGCAACAGGACATGGCTGGGAGGCGACGCACCTCTCGTCTCATTACTGCAACAAGCTCCAATCTGCTACCGTTTAATCCCACACTGTCTTCTAAGAAAGAGACCAAGCTGTAGCAACCTCCACACCTTCAGGGCACCTCCAGAAGCCCAACAGTGTCTCAACATCCCCTTCCTTAACACACCTCTGGATGCTGCTACTGGCAGAGTGGTCCCCGGCTGTTTCTCCTTCCTCTCCAGCACCTGCTCTGTCCTCGTGTGGGTCCCAGCTTCCAAGGCAGAGGGGCTTGTGCTCTCAGCCACCAGGGAAGACAGCTCCTCTAGGCTGGAGAGGGAAAGCTTCTCCTTGGTGGGCACACGGCACGGGGTGCTGTTGGTGCTGATGACTGCAGACACCCGCAGCGGGACGGAGACAGCGAAAGGCTCTGAGATGTTCAGGGCCTTCCTCTGGTGGCGAGGGGAGGCCTCCAAGGGGAAGAGGCTGCTTGGGAAGCCCGATTTGGTGCTTGTTTCACAAGTGTAGAACATGCGGCCACCTTTAGGGGAAGTCTGCTCATTCTCAGCATCCTCTGCTGCCCGGAAGACCTTCAGCTGCTCAGGGGGTGACTTTGTCTGTGGTGTCCGGGGGAGACCTTTCTCCCCACTCAGCTCTGTGCTTCCTCTGGCCCCCATGGCAGATCCTTCCCGTTCCCACTCATTCTCCTTGCTGAGGTCATATGAGCTGCCTGTGCCTCCTGTGCGCATCTTCATCACCGGAACAAAAAACCCTCCAGTAGTCACTGCCCGTTTGAATCTGCTCTTCTCATCCTCCCCTAGGGGTGGGAAGAGAGGAGGAAGTCAGAAGGGAAGCAAAGCACTAGGAAATAACCTTCCTCTGTACGAAACTCTCCTCAATCCCTCCAGGGATGAGTCCCGCCCTGGTGAACACCAAGATTAACCCAAAGGAATGGGGACAGCAGGTATTGAAGACCTTCCAGGCTCCAGCCTTCAGGTCTCCTTCAAACTGGGCAGGCAGGGCTGTATAGGATGCCTTCCAGTGGAAATGACCTAAGACTGTTATTAGAAAGCCCTGTTGATCAGATGCAGTCAAGTCTTAGGCTAGCTTGCATTGCCCACAAAGGTCACAGCTCTGGGTTTTGATGGCTTATTGCAAGCACTCTTGGGAATGGGAATTTTGTGCCCAGGGTAACCAAGAATGAAATCAAAGCAATCCCATTGCTAATAAAGATGCAGCTAGGCACAGTGGTTAACTCTCAGGAGCATGCACCAACATAAAAGACACAGAAAAGGGTTAAAAACGCATGTACACAAAGGTGGGGGCACGTGTCAGCCACCATGGCATAAGCATACGAAGATACACAACATGGTGAGATAGGAAAACAGAACACTGCAGCCATGCAGGCATGGGGTAAAGCTGAGAATGCAGAGGTGCAATCCTTCACCCTTACAGTATAGGCTCTTTATGTCTCACCTTCCACTGGCAGGGAACACAGCGAGTCCATGCTCTTCGCGGGCCGAATAGTTGCTTTTTCTGTGGAAAATGAGTTTTAGAAGCAGGTTTCAGACCTTGCAGCTTTGCCCATAAAGACCAAAGGCCACATATAGACGGGCATGCCAGGCAGACATCAAAGTTATTTTCCATTCCCAAGCATTCCCCCTCTGTATCCACACCACACGGCTTATTACCACAACACTTGTGCACACAGATGGGGATCTGCTAGTGCTAACAACAGCTTTGCACCTGCCGGACATGTGGAGAGCTATACTTAACCCAGCCAGTCAACACCAACTCCACTGTGAAGCAGTTCAGCATCCCCAAACCTGTTATGTGCCACTTCCCGATCAAGTCAGGCTATTGGTCGTGGGGGCTTTGTTACTAAACTGACATAAATGCCTTTTCACCTCTCTATATTCCTGATAGCAAATGGTAGGTTATTTTTATGTTGCATTCCCAAGCTCTTTTGCTGGCATGAGCAAAACCCTGTGAAATGCATGAGGGCAGTGCACAACCTATTTTCCTGGTCATCCTCATTGGATTTGCTTATCCAGCAAAAAAGATGCCATTTGTCACCAGACATTCTACAGGTCTGTTTTGGGAGGTTTTGGAAGTGTGTAGCTGTTACCACTCTGAAAAGCGGGATGAGGGGTGGAATGCAGCTGGCAAGGAAAACAAATTAGTCTCTGGAAGCCCAAAAAGGGTCTGCAGAGCTCTGGAAAATGTCTGGGAGCAAAGTTTGCTGTTTATGATGTTGCACATAGTTGGTAAGGCAGAAAGTGAGCAGGGTTGTTGGGCTTCACTTGTTTATATAAACAAGGCTTCTGGAACTGACTCTCACAGGAGCATAGAAGCTCCAGGTGCTCTTTGCATTTATATGGAGTCCTGGCTACCTCTTACATTCATATGGCATGATGTCTTGAGCGTTGGTTTCACTCTCCCGGAGGAACAGAATTCAAGCTGTGGAGCTTGTGCTTTATGTGACTCGCATACTTGTGTGCACGGACACAAGCTGTGTTAAAGCATGTGCTGAGTTTCAACAGCAAGCTCATCTGTTTCCTCACATTAGGCTGTAAGCTGACGGCACACAGAAATGCAACACGGCAGCACTAAAGCACTGCTTCTTCAAAGCACTACCTCAGTGCCTAAGTCTTTGCACACAGTTGTGCATTTCTGTGTGCTGCTGGTGAAAATGTACAGCCTCCTGTCATTCAGTACAGTGCTTGGCACAAGGCTCAGCCCCCACCATCACTGGGCTCCAGTCACTCCTGGGCATCCTTGGGTTAGCACTATTTTGGGACAGAGCATTCCTTATCAAAGTGAGAAGGTGATCCCGTGATCAAAATAGGATAGAGAGCTATTTTGAGGTCTGCCAGGGGCACCCTATGCGAGGCCATCTGTACATGCAAAACATGGGGGGAAGGCAGGGATCCAAAAAGAACTGGATCCAACATTTGTCTTCACACTCACTACTGATCCAAGTTCAGCCTCTCATATACGGTGGTAGGTAATGTTGCCAATATTATCTGTTTCACTTTGTCTTGCAATGTTTGGTAGTGCTTCTCCAAACGCTGCCTCCAAAAGGAATAGTTTTCCTCAAAGTCCTGAGTGCCAGGAGCCATAGGAACTCCTGGTGCCTTGTTTTTCACAGACAGCCTGAACACAGTTGGTTCTTTAATGCCCTTTAGTGGAAGGACAGCCACCAACCCATTGCCATGTAAGGACCATTAGGAGCCAGGGGCTAGCTGGGCTGGAAGAGTGGACTAACCCAAACCTACATAGTATTTCCTAGTCCCCAAGCTTGACACAGCTGAGCTACAGGAGCCTGTTTATCACATACCAAAATGGAATATTTACTATAGCTGTCTGGCATATCCTCCTGAAAGGGTGCTTCTCACCATCATGTGGAAATAAGATTTGCATGAATCCAGGCAATAAACATGACCCCACTAGACTATCTTAAGTCTAATGGTATTAGTGTCATGTGGATACAGGTTGCCCCATGCTATCACTACCGTGGGAGAAAGCTGCAGAGAGAAATATTGAACTGACAAGTATGTTCTTACCAGAAAGCTTCTGTGCCCTTACGAAGACACTCCCGTTTCGACTCAGTTTAGACTTTGATTCTGAGCCAGAACGGCCCAAGTTAAATATTGACTTCCATTTCTTGGACTTGGTGGATAATTTTCTCCTGGAAGGAAAAAGGGCTCAGGAGGTTACCAAACCCTAGAGACTCTTGTCTTTTTAATATCCTACAAAAGCCTCTGAGCTACCTCGCTTCAACATTGCCCATCTTTTCTTCTCACATCCAAGTCTTGCTTTTCTGGAAGTGATTTATCTGTATTGCTGATTAAACCATGTCATGGATGGAAAGACACCTAAGCCAGCTCTTCAGAGAGTTGATTCTGGCATCATCTACATCAACTGTGATTAACTGAGCAATCAACCATGTTTGTCTTCAGAAGAGAGGCTTCTGAAGCTTGAACTACCTTGCAACACAGTAAAGAAAAACTACCTTTTTAACAGGTTTTGATGGCAGAATGAAAGATAAATTCCAGAGAAATGATGGAACGAGTGCTATTGCTCAGTGCATACAGCTATCCTTTAAAGTCAATGTGTCTCCTGGTTTTTATGAATTTGTGAAAATAAAAGGATCCCTTAATGCAAACTCACTATTAATGCTTCTCAGAGCAACATTCATTTAATCTTACAAGTTACATGATCATATGCAAGTGTAATGTACTAATCAAAGTGGAAGAGGCTTAAAAGCATTTCTCACAACTGTCAGAAGCAGTGGGACACCAGTTCCCTGTGTCTTTTTTGGAAGCCCATCTTTAAACAGAAGGAAACTGCTACTTCTGAAACCTGTTCTCTTCTATATGCTTTACTTCACAATGCTCTGTTTCAGTTCCTTCACATACCCATTCTGACTCCTTCTTCAATCTCCTTTCTTCCAGAACAAGAGCCCTCTTATCTCCCTTCCTTGTTCTCCATAATGGGCTTTCTACCCCTGTAGTTCCACTTTTCTTTCAGGTCAGTACTCACCACAAATCAGCCCTACAGAAAGGATTGATACCTTGGGGATAGGACTTCTCTTCCAGTGAGGAAGGAAAATGAACTCTAGAGGGGCAATACACCCTTTGTCTTAAGCTGGTCATCCTCTTGCTAGTATTGTTAGCTGGCTCCTTCTTGCTTTAATGTATCACAGGCAAATAAATATCTTTGCTCAGTGCTTTATGGGTCTGTAGATTAATAAGCTTCCTGCTGCAGAGGCTATAATCTCTCAGAACCAGGCAGTAGAGGAGCCATATATTAACAGATAGATAGATCAAATAGATAAACACTTATGCTGGGCAGCAGTCCCAACAACTGCAGCAACCTCAGCTGAAATCAGACCCTTCTTCTAGCATAGGTGCCGCTATGTAAATGTCTCTTCATTCTAGGAGTGAATATTTGCCTTATCGATTGGCTATGGATGCAGGTGAACATGGAGAACGATGAAGCCGAGCAAGTCAATGCCACCAGGCGTGCCATGGACCGGCCGCCAGCAGGTGGGACTAGTAGGAGAGATGTGTCTGGACCTGCTCCACATTCAGCCATGTTTAGCCAAATCCTGAGCTGACACAAGGATTCAAAGACAATTAATTCCTCCTGCAGGAGGTCCTGGCCCGTTGGAGGGATGAGGACTACTGGAGCTATGAACCCAGCAACTGCAATGCTTCTCTCTTTTGAGAAAGGCACAGTATTTTGTCTCAGTGGTGGCTGTAGGTTCATGCGTGCAGGTGGACGGGTATCACACTACTAAAAGGCTCACTCCGGATCACCCTGGGGAGCCTGCACTTCTCTGTTTGCGCATTAGACTCCTCTTGGCACTTACTTGCTGTCTGGGAGGTCAACGACTGTGTGGAAGAGAGACCCGGTTACGGGCACAATTTCAGGCAAGCTGTTCTCCCTCCTCTCCTTCCGAGCAGGGTGGGATGCAGACAGGCTCCGTGCCTGCGCTTCTTCCAGGCTCACCAGTTTCATGGGCAAGGAGGCAGAGGGGAGGGTCAGGCTTTTCACCACCGATGCGCTCTCTGAAAAGCAAGGGCATACATTCCAGCCTGGGGTGAGGAGAGATGGGAGCGAGAGCTTCACACTGTTATTTGACTGGAATATCTCCTGCAGAGGGGGGAAAGGAGTGGCACGTGCAGGGAGAGAGGCTCTTTGTCAGATAACTCTTCCAGCTCCCCAGCAACCTTTTCCATCTGAGTGCATTCCCAGCAGGGGCTATGCTTGCCAGCCAAAGGCTGTGTTGTATGGACTTGCTGCCTCTGCTGGAGATGCTTTAGTGTGAAAGAGGCACCACTGAAAACCACCAAGGTTCACGTACATTCCCCTTTGTCCTACCTCCCTGGATTCTGGAGGACTTCAGTCCCCGATCCAAACCTGGTGACTAATTCTTTGTCTTACTTCCACATCTTTCTCCTTGTCTTCTTCCAGAATGGGGGCCTGTTCTAAAAACCAGCATTACTTTTATCTTCCTAATGCATTTCAGGGGTATGGAAAGCAATGTGACCAATAGTTCTCTCTGCTTACATGAGCACCAATGAAGCCAGTTTCCCATATGCCACCCCAATAACAACCCTGTCCTAAACAGACCACCTCAAGGTGTATGAAGGAAGCACAGTGGACTTAAATCTACTCAGTACTTAGCCCTACAGCTGAAGCACAGTGCAAACTACTGCCTGTACCAAAGAGCTGGGTAAAGGGGCACTTTCCCACTAAGAAATCAACTGGGAACATCAGTGTGTTCCTTTCTTGACACCATACTGCTCTTAATGGCCAGCAATGTTCAGAGCTTAGGAAACTTGCACAAGTTTTAGGCCAGTGACCTGCAGTACAACTGGAAGATTTGGAATTTACTAGCCCGTGTTTTGCTATAGTGCTTAAGGCAGTAAATCTTCTGCCAGGGCATAAATAAGAGCATAGGAATGGCACCAGCAGAGCAGGATACAGCATGGTACCACACTAGAAACGCAGGCTCCAGGGACAGAGTAGCAGAGAATGCCGCATGTTAAGGGCAAGGTGGATGGAATGAGCTGACACAGGGCTGGAAAGCAGAAAGGTGGTCAGTCCCTCCATTCTGAAGGCATTAAAAGTCCTCCCAGTGCATAAAACTGAAAGATAGAAAGATGTATATTTCTGAAATGATATGAGGTCACAGTAGATCAAGCCCTCTTGTTTCCCAGGCTTTAAAGCATTTTGACAAACCCGTCACTAAGCAACAAAATCAGCATCTCTGGAAACTGTTGATGTCCCAGGAAAAGAAATAAATCTCTTTCATAAAATGTCTCCAGGTAGAAGAAATAACTTTTAAGAACACAAGATTAAGTTTCATCCTGGAGTGTGGCCTCTGACTTGAGTGGCTAATGGTGGCTTCAGGTCAGGTATTCTTGGTATGAGCAATTATAACTGGGGGAGCCTGAAAGAAGAACTGAGACTGTGGTTAATGGACTTCGAGAGAAAACTTAGACCAGGGATTAAGAAGCAATCCTTCCTTTTGTGGAAATGGTTAAGTTGGGTGAGATCACACAAAAGACAAACCATAGAGCAAAATGGGAGCATGCTGAAGAAGGTTGGTATTCAAAAAGAACATGCTGGTGACAGGGATGAAAAGGACAAGAGTAATAAGGGATTGGGATTAAGGTGTTTTAGGAGGAGTCTGTGAGGATAGTAAGGGTTGATGTGCCGGAGATATTAGTTGAAGGGGATACAGGTAAAGCTGGAGTACATGGCAAGCGACACGTGGAGTGGTTGAGGGAGGTTGTTACCAATGTTCTCTGCAGAGCTGGCTTTCCTGTTGTTGCTGAAGATCTGATCCACGTGATTCAAGATGAACTCAATCACCAACTGCTGCACTCGCACCTCCAGGAAAGCTGCATCCCCATTGCAGCCAACTGCCTCAATCTCCTTTGACCTGCATGAGGTAAGAGGTAGACTAGTACCCAGCATTGCCACACACAGCCCTTGGGAAGGAAAAACCAGCTTTCTTCCTGCAAGGCTTGGAACAGGGATGTTTGCCCCAGTCTTGCTGCACCTCTTGCTCTCCTTCCCTCACAGGCCTCCATCCTCATTGTGACTTTTAACTCTTGTAAAAACCATTTTCCCTGTTTTCTCTGCCACCTCTGTTATTTTCTTTCCTGCCTGTGTTATTCCCCCTACACTTAGCTTTTACATCACTCAGCAGCAGATAAAACTGCAACTCTCAAACTCCATTCTTTCTCCTCTTTGCTCCTCTTCTAGCTACTTCAAAGTTGGACCTGAAAGACAACACAGGAGCCTTCAAACACTCTCTCCAGATCCCTTCTCAATGCTTCAATCATCTTTCAGTGAAATCCCTTAGAACCTTGCTCAGGTCTTCCCCACATCAATTTTGTCAATGCTTTCCCATGTGCCCCAGTAGTCTATTCTCTGCGCTCCTGCACTCCCACATTCTCACTCTTGCCCTCAGCAAAGAAACATTCCTTATCTTGACATGCCAAAGTGTTGCTGAAGAAATTATCTCTGGGCAATGGATCCTTTGTAAAGTTAATGACTGGTGTGTTAGATAATAGCTTGGGGCATTGCCAAGAGGATAACCCAGTAAGGAGACTGAAGCTGTATTTGTTGCTTCTTTCTCTTCCTCCCTGGGTCTTGTACTTATTAAAGATTGCAAAAGGAAACAGACTTCAGGGATTTTTTTTTTGACAAGGACAGATGCTAAAATGAAAGTACCTCAGCAGTAAAGGTCCACTTTGTGATATTCAGTAGAGTCAACATCTGATTCATTTTCAGAACCTGATGTTGACTGTGATTTAGATTGGATTTTTGTGATTTAGAATGAGATAACTCCTTAGAGAATGCATTTCAGGCCTGTACCTCTCCAGTTATTGTCCCTCCTGCCCTCTCCCAACCCAGGACTCCCCCCCCCCAGCTCTGCTATTGTCCCTCTCCTGCCCAGATACTGTCCTGGACTCTCCCTCAATACATGGGTATGGGATGAACAGGGGAAGGAATTTCCACAAGATACAAAATATTTCTTTCTCTTTTTTCCCCAATATGCTATATTTGCTCATTCTGTTTATCTCTACAGCATATCAGCCCAACCTCTGCCTGCATCTTCTCTGGGCCTCTTCCCAGCAGACTGCAAGGCATAGCAAACACCACATACTAGCTGATGCTCTTGTGGTCTCACACTATATGCCATCTTGAGCCCACCAGGCTTATCTCACGTCTTCTGAAGCAGATTTGGGCACAGGCCTGTGTTATTATTGCCTTGTTGCTCTCCCTTCCAAGCCTTGCTGTCTCTCACCACCCCTCTGCAGAAGCACTGGCACTGTCAGAAATGTCATCTCCGTTCCACAGTGATGAGCTAACTCCTCATTTTTAAATCAATGTGCTTAACTTGCAAATAGCAGCTTTTTTATTATAAGAAACACACAAACCCACAAGCTTCCTTGGAAGCTTCAGTAAAACCTCAGATTATTCAACCTGGAAGAATTTTTTTCTCCTTTAAAAGCTGTTTGCTGTACTGTTCCCTTTAGTTGTTCTGCTTTTCCCTGTCTTTGCAATTCGCCCAGGGGATGGGTCTCCAGGCTCAGGCTCTGATGCTCCCATTGGAGCTCAGTGTGGTGCTCTGGGCTTTATACTGTACCTGAGGAGATTGGGAGCCCACACCAGGGCCAGGTTTCTGGTATGCATGTTGGTCATGTTGCTGAAGGAGGCCAAGTGAGTCAGGTGCTTGATCAGGTATTCCAGCGTCCTGCAGTGTTTTCACATGAAGGAAGAAAAGTGGGTCAAGTGTCTGCAATGGCACAACAGGCCATTGGATGGGACAGAGGTCTTATAGCACTAGCATTTACAAGGGATGGCTGTGAACACCTGAACAGCTCTGATCTGATGTGGCCAAGGATGGGGCATGAACCAAAAAATCCTTAGCATGGTGGATGGGAGACAGAATGGGATGCTCAAGTGATGGAGGGCTTAGCTCTTGCTCAAGCACCTCCCCAGGGGTCATACATGGGGAAGGAAGGTGACAGACTGAGGCAGGGAGAGCTTGTTTGATCTCCAACAACAGTGTGTTTGGTGATATTTAAATGCCACATGAATTGTCAGACTTGGAAATACTGAGTCAGCTTTTGGAAACTGACTCTTGGAAATAAACTCCAGTGGTGTTTCAGGCAACATTCCCTGGTGATGGGGGTCACGCTGCTCAGCAGCTCGGTGGGCATGTTCTCACCTGTAATGCGATGGTGGGAGCTCCTGGATGACATTCTGAATTCGTGCCAACTGCTCGTCCTCGGGGAAGCGGGATACTGCTTCCTGTGGGGATAAAGGAAAGAGTCCACCCTGGCAGTGCACTCAGGTGAAAAGGAAGAGAGATAAGGAGGGTCACATGAGACTGCCTGTCTCAGAGAGAACGCTCTCTTGTTATCTCACAGAGCAATTGGTAGAAGCTAGCTTGTGAGAGATCTGCTGCGCTGCTATTTCATGCCTCAGTACATCCTTCCCAGACATTGGGACATGGTGGTCAGTGTTCAGGGGAGAGGGGCATTTAAGGACTGAGCATCAATTATGAGTTATGTTTCTTTTCTTTCTTTCTTTTCCTTTTTTCTTGTTCTTTTTTTCCTTTTTTAACTTGGGCAGGGATGTGTGGAAGAGAAGGAAAGAGAGGAAGGAAAATAATGGAAAAAAATAAGAATTGTGACCCCTTCCTCCCTGAAACTGTGTTAAAAATTAAAAAGACCTTTCAAGCCCTGTGTTATGAAAACAGCTTGATTATACATGTTTCATATCCTTCAAAAGAAGCAGCATTTTAGCTGTCATATGAAGATAGCTGTAGGGATTGATTGTGTGAGTTTGAATCTTTTACAATGAGTGAAGCCTTAGCAAAATCACTGTCCAGGTGGATTAACGCATTCTTACACTCAGGGTTAGAGTAAGTTAGACAGAATCAAGGTTATACATCACTGGGTAAGTGTCTTTGGACCAAGAGCTTAGAGAGCCACAATAAGCTTTGGTCTGTATTCCTAGGAGTTTACTGCATTGGTATTCATCTGCTCAGCTCTTCCCTTTCAATATTTGTGCTGGGGAAGGACAAACCACCAGTGAGTTCAACCAATGCATGGCTGTCTGGAAGCTCCTGCCTACCCTACTGCCACTGGAGTTTGGAGCGAGTTCAGAGATCCTGGGATTCATGCTGCAAGCAGAAGCTTTGGCCTACAGACAGACGTCAGTGCTAGGACAGGAAAGAAAGGAAACAACCGGTCCCAAACCACCCACTGCTTAAACATTATGAACCTGAAATTACCAGCCACAATGAGAGAAGCATCTTCTTGTATCAGTCACTACAACATCCACACTGACAAGGCCGCCATCTCTCTCTTCTGGTCACTGTCCTTTTTGCAGCGAACCACTTCTCATGTACAGCCACCAGCAAACCAAACATTGCCAGTTGAAAGCCCAGAGATGGATATGAATCATGTTTTATTTCCTAACACTGGGAATTGAGAACTATGACCTCTGGTTTGAACTTCTCACTGGTATGCTGGCAAAAGAAGATGAGTGATCTCACTGGTTTAGTGTACATGACATGTGGATGCACTTACTTTGCCCAGATTGAAGGTAAGTTAATTCCTTCTAGTATTCTTACCCATACCTACAGCTCCTTTTTTAAGAACAAATCAAAACCAAAACCTATTACAATCAGCCCAGAAATCCTAAGTATAAGAACTCTTGTGATCTCCACGCAAGGTTTCCAGATGAATGGCCTTGCCCAAGGATGGATATGGACAGAAATATAAACTTTAACTGGCGTGGCATCTAAAACATTAGACTCCAATTAGATCTCACGTGGTATATTTATCTCCCAGTGCTAATTTTCACTCTCATATTTAAGTTCCAGGTCTCAAAGACCTAATGCTTAGACAGCAAGTGAATACCAGCTTCTTTGAAGTCACAACCCATTCAAACCTCTAATACACATTTCAGACCCATACATGTTGCTGTGCATTTGAAAGCTGAGCTCCCCTTCAAAACTCAGGATTACAGAACACAGAATTCCAGGAAGAGACAATAACTCATTTTATTACATGTCTATTAATCAGAGTATGGATTTATGTAATTTGGGATTTTGTTTACTCCACTGGTGATGCTGGGAGTGCACAACTCATAAGCACTGTTTTAGTTCAGAGAGAAGGTAGTCTTGGCCTCCTATAGCGGATTTGCTCAGGGAGTACTTGGTCCCTTTATGGCCAGGCTAGAATAAGCTAAGCAGAGTCAACTTGTCTGTCCTGTGAAACAAGCACCCATCACTAGAATGGCAAGCTGGAGAGCATGAGAGGCCATCATCTTGCAAAAGTTAATAGCCAGTGAGATCATGACTGGGATGTTTCATCCATGAACTTGACGCAGTGATGACCAAAAAGGCCAGTCCCTCCCCACACCATTAAGAACTTGACTTTCCTTAGCCACAAATGTCTGAATCACTCTGGTGACTCAAAGTGGAGCCTACCCCATCCCAGAGACAGCTCCAACTGAGTCAGGCTGGGATTAGCATACATACTTTACTCCTACCAGTGTTTTTCTGCTGAGGCACAGCTGCCACCATTCCCTGCTCAGATGCCCCACGCATACACACGCTCCTAGCAGGTTTGCTGCTCCTTGAGGAACTGGTCTTTTTTCTTTCTTTCCTGCTGGTATCTGACTGTGCTTCCTGTCAGCTGGGCTGCCCATTATAAATCTCTACTGAGCAGACGTAGTGAATAATAGATTTTGTGGCAGAGTGGACAAACTTAAAAGCCAGAGATTTAAAACCCTCACCCTTTTAGGTCGATCCAAAGTGATAACATTTTGGGGAGCTGGCACAAGATGTAAAAATGCAATTGTTCCAGGTTGACCAAAGCATCACCATAAGTGTAAGAAATACTCATTTAAATTTGGGGCCATTTGACCCTTTCCTGAAAGACATTTTCTTTCAGAACTAGATGTGCTGATTTAAAGTTGAAACTTTTCTGTTAGAAAGCATTTGTAAAAGAAACATTTGGACAGCTACAGAAATGTCTTCCCTTTTGTTTTTGAATAAAGCTGTTTACCAAATGTATCCACCAAAAATCTGCAAGTCATCATCATCCCCAAAGTGCACTTTTCAGCAAACATTCTTCCCTAAAAAAGTTTCCAGCTAAATCTTCATGGCTCCTTTCGAGCATTTCTCTTTCATAAATCAGTAGCGATAGCCAGAAAGACAGCAGCCAAATAGCTTCAACAAGAATGAGGCTCATCAGTAACTGCGAATGGTTGAATAATACCCTGTATTTTCAAGATTCTATTCATCCTGAATGTCTCTAGGATAGAGATCCTATCTGATATGCTCAGGATATCTATATCCTAAGGGTACAGGTCAATTGTTCATATCTGCTCAGAATTTTGACTGGAGTTTCAACTATACATCACCTTGAAACACAGACCAATCTTACTTATAATTTGGCATTGAAAAAGCAAGATGCCTAAGACTTTTGCATACCTGTCAGGCATCACAGACAGCCTATTCCCAGCCCATGTTCCCTAGCTCAGCTGTAGTCCCTAACAACTACCTGACTTCTTACAGTTACTGTTAAGGTAACTGTTCGGCTCATTCCACCTGGATTTGCCTTACAGCAAGCCCCCTTGCACAGATCTGCCTGCATCTTCCCATAGCAGGCAACAGGGACCTTTTGGAGAATGCCTTCCTCTTGTGAGGATCCCGTGGCTCTCTCTCAGTGCCTTCCATGCCATAGCAGTGCCCCTTTTAAGTACTTGATTCAGGATAGAGGCAGTGCAGACAGCACCACCTGAAGCTAAGGTTGTTTGCCATTTCCCTTTTCATTTGGACATGAGTTCGTAAAACTCCTCTGCAACATCATTGGTGATGTCTGTCCCCTCCGACCAAATGGGAAAGAGTAGGATGACAGAAATGCCTAACAAAGGACGGATGTTTCTAAACCTGAGGAAACAATCCCATGCCCCCCATCCCAGTTGTTTTAAGAAGTTGGTGGATTCTCATAGCTGAAAATCCACTCCTCTGGCACGAAAGATTTCAGCCTGAATGACTGGATTTAGATTTGTTGGTGCCATAAACAACTGAAAGTGGATTTAGAGCAGTAAGAAGCAGGCGACTGTAACAACAAGCGTAACTTGCTGTGCCACCTTTGCATAAAATACTGTCATCAAAATTAGCCAACTCTCTTAAATAAAACTGAGGCTTTGTGCTCTTATTTTTCAGCTCCCCCGCAGTCTGCTCCTAGGCTCCAACTGTATCCATGTATAATCTTGTTGTTTTGCAGAACTGAGAAACTACTCTTTGAATTATAATCTCTTTAAACAAGGTTAGAGATGTCTGCTTGGCCAGCTGCCACTTTCCTCTGCCATTTGTATTTATGACATGATCGTGATGGTCCTGATATGCTGTAGCTGGCATAACCCATGTCATTATTTATACTCTGAGAAACTGTGTGGAAAATGCTACAGATGCAGAAAAGTTGGTGCTTTACACACAGGCTGAGCAATCAGTTTGTGCAGGCATCAGGGACTGTTGGAGGGACAGGGACAAGGAAACCTCACCCTTGTGATTATGATCATAATCCCCAGGTGATCCAGAAGCCTCTCAGTGATGGACAGAAAAAAGAAAGAGAATGAGTAATTCTGGGAGGAGGTGTGCAGTGGGGAGACAGAGTAACAGCAGGGAAGTGATGCAGTAGAAAAATGAGCAAGATGAAGCAGAGGAAACAGCAGAGAAACTGAGAAATAAACATGTAATGCTGGAAAGAAATAAGGACGGGGAAAGAGAGTCAGTGCAAGATAAGAAGGAAAGAGCACTGAGGAGAAGTGTTTATACAGATGCACAAGAAGCCAGGACGCTGGAGTGAATCCCAAACAGCTATCACAGAGGAACCTGCAGCACATCCACACTGCTGGACAGGAATGAGAACAGCAAAAGGGTCTCACCGTGAATTTCTTGTAGAGCTCATAAGTGAGGAGAGGGTTGGGCAGTTCCCTGAAGTACAGCTTGCAGAGTGACCCCACGCAGTGGATGTCCTGGAGGTAAACTTCCCTCGTCAGGTCCGGGCATTGATCAGAAACAAACTCTTGTCTGAAACAATACAGGTGCATAACAGTGTAGGCAATAAGAGCTGTAGCATCCCACTGTTCCACCCTAAGTCCTCTTCTGCAGCTAGAAGGAAAATCAATATGGAAAGCAGAGATGTTTCTGCAGCCTGGCCCAGGTTATCTCCTGGGATCAGGTTATCTCCTGGGATCAGGTTATCTCCTGGGATCAGGTTCTGAGGTTTCAACTAGTCTCTGGTTTCCCTAACATAGTCCCATGAGTAGTTCCCAAATGATATAAAGACATTGCTTTGTCTTGAAGTGAGAGAGAACAACTCAGCATTTGTGCTGAGACCCTCCACACCTTTCCCATTAATAGATCCAAGGGGAGATATTTTTTCCTGTGTCATGGACTAATACCTGAAATGTTGTATTTCCATGTTACCAGCTTCAGAGACAGTTTGCCTTCTGCATCAGTGCAGAGCTCTGTTGGCCCCACTGTATGCCTGAGGGACTATGTCAAGGTTTAAATCCAGCTGGCAACTACATACCACGTGGAAATGTACCATGCAATGTGACTGAATCCTGCTGGCACGCAGACAGGTTGCCCTTACCTCAGCTTTTGTATGTTGGATGTCACTCCTGAGAGGCGGTAGATCCCATCCACAATGCCATGAGTCTCAATGAACTCCGCACAGCTCTTCAACACATAGGGGACTAGGAGAGGAAAGCAAGGTAAGATGCCCAATGAATACACACTGAGAACTTCCATGAGTCACCACAGGGGAGAGAGTTTGATGGAAGAACAGCAGAGGTTCTCTGTAATGGGAGAAATACAGGGTAAACCAAAAATAAACCCCACAAACTGGCCATAGCCAATTTGCAAAGTGAGGATATGCTATGGTTGTGCCATGCCACACTCATTGGCATATGACAATGACTAACCCTGCAGTGACAGAAACCTGTTGCATGAAAGGTAGGGTTTCTCTCTCTCAGTTTTAGTTTTCCTTCCAGAAAAAGAAGTAATTTCATTCTAATTGAAAGCATGAGGTAAAGCATGAGGTCCTGGGAACCTCCCCCCTCCCCAAGATAGAGTTCCAGCCTCACTGAATTGTGCCAAAAAAAGACTGATTGGCTTGGATTAAACTCAGAAAAGCATTTGCACTTCCATATAAGCCTACAAGCTCACAGTTTGGTGCTCATAAACCCTCACAGAGGGGGCACAGAGTTCAAATATTGATGAGATCTGCACACTGACAAAATCTGACATTAGCTTCAAATGAACTTCATCAACATAACCAGCCTTAAAGCCAAGAGGAGCCTGAGGCACAATATTTACATCCGGGCCTGGACCCAAAGCATATGCTTATTTTTTCCCTATTATATAGGTATAGGAAACCCTCGTCTCTTGGTCAGACCAAGCTTCCCCGTCCCCACTACTATAACAACCCTTGCTGTAACAATAACAGAAAAAGAGCCCTTCCTTATTAGGTGCTAGAAACTACTGTGTATTCAATGCAATGCTTCACACAGCCATAAGCACAAAAGTCAGTAAATGTAACAGTTAAAGTTCCCTGCTGTAATGCTGACTCTGCTGCTCTGCACGTTTGGAAAGCTGTATGGAAGAAAACAGGCTAAGCCATACATTTGGAAAGCCAGGCACAGCAGTTGCTGCATCTTTGTGACACCACAAAGATAATGCCTCTGCCTGGACCTTCCCTGAGCAATTCCGCTTGAATTTCAGGACCATACTGACATGTTAACAAGTACTTCATGAGGTGGCATCCAAACACAGCACTCCAAGGACAGCCTGAACAAAAAATAGCTGGTACATTACTGTGTTTCTCACAGATGCCACTGAGGCCAGAGATAGCTCAAGAGTGGATTTGTCCCTTCTAAGCAGCCCAGAGCAAGATTCTGGTGAGAAGGGCTCCCAGGCAGGTGCCTACCTATTGGTACATCATTACTCAGCCCAGTCAGTCAGCGGAGCGCTACCCTTCTGCTCCTGACTTACCAAGGGAGGTAAAGAGATCCTCCTATGTGTCTCTTCTCTTTTGGCAGGGATACATAAGATGACAGGGATCACTTGGGAGCCTGAATGATTCAAACAGACTAATAATCCTCAGTTGAAGAAGCCCCTCCAAAACAACAGGGAAAATTTCACATTATGGTTTTTTGAACAGGGACTCATAACGCAGGTACATCAGTCATGCTGGGTCACAACCAAAGCCTTGGGCTGATTTTTAAGACCCTCAAGTGGTTGGTCTAAGACTAACAGGACCCAGCCTACAACAGCAATGTTCATGGGAAACCATGAAATCAGCAAGAGAACAGGTGAAGTCTACACAGTCAAAGCTTTGTCACAGCAGTCATAGAGCTATATGATCATCTCAAGGACATTTGAAAAAGGCACATCAGCGCTTTCCGGAAGGAACATGGGAAGCATTCCTTTTACTGCCTAGAGCACCTCCTTCCTAAGAGGACTAGATAATGTGGAAGGAGACAGAGCAAAAAGTAAAAGCAGGGCATTTCCTTAAAATCCTACCAAGAAAAGCCCAAGTGTCACATCAAGAAAAAGGACCTTCCTATTTCTGAGAAAGACCTGATTATCTGTAACTGCAGTAGGGAACTCATATCATATAATGATGAATATACATACTAGAAATAAAATACAGAAAGAAAATAGGCAAATGGCTTCACGCCTCTTCAATTCTGGGTGGTCAGGCTGTACCATCTTTGTGGCAGGAGCAATGCATACATGGCATGTTAAGATTTCTTTCTTGGTAGGGGTCTCTGGGAATAAATCTAATGTAAATAGCATAAAAGAAAGCTAGGTAGATCCAAGTTCACTTCAGATCTATTTGGGTGGGACAATGGGTGAAACACACTATGCTGCCTTGGAAAAGAAGATATAATTGAACAGGAAACCTATTTGATCAGGACAGGCACATGAAAGGTTTGTTTAAAAATTAAACAAACTTTCTATTGGCAAAGTTCTTATGATGGTGCCTAGCTGCTATAAAATGGGGTCCATGCCCACAGCACCCTTTATTAGGTAGGAACCTCGATGTTAAGAATAAGCACACCGAGTAAAACTATATAGACTGATGTTTGTTGTAACTGACTCCACCTCTTGAAAGTAAGACCTATTAAATCACACTGTGGTTTTTGCTGAGTTTGAAGTTTCCTTGGGATAAATTAGGTCAAGAGGCCTCAGGCAGGTAAGCAAACATCTTCCACACAAAGCAGAGAAGGGCAGATCCATCTATTGAGGACTGGTAAGCAAAAATAAGGGGCCTGAGGGGAATAATCTGTCACAAATGTATAAGATTCAGCCCATATTTAAAAGTGAGTGAAGACTCCACAGTAGAGACAACCTATAGACTGCAGATATGCACTGAGCTCTGCCAGTGTCTCTCACTCCAGCCCTGCAGTTTTCCCTGCTTTTCAGCCCTGAGCTTCTCACCTATTTCTGCCAGGACCCTTTCCTCATCATATACTGAGACACAGAGCCAGATACACCAGAAAGTGTGGCAGTTTTGTGATGTCAAAACCAAACCCCACATCGGACACATTTCACTTGGAACTGAAAATCACAGGCTTTGACCTCAGATCCCTGGAGATGAAGGGACTGCATCGGCTTCCTGCAAAGTGAGCCCCTAAATGCAGAGCTTGTGTGAAACTGGAGCACAATCAATGTTTTCTTTGAGCAGGAGCTGAAATTCCTGAGCAGCTCTGATCTCCTGCAAAGCTGAGTCTTTCGGGTACTTGGGGGAAGCTGAGGTCAGAGCAGCAGTGAGCAGCTCCCTTCCGTTTCCAGGGGGTTTCGGAGGTGGTTTGGTTATTTCAGACATGGTTCCTGATGAACCAGAACAAAGGCTGTGATCAACCCTGAATGTGGGGATGTGCAGACTCTAGCATGTGCTTTACAACGGGGTTCTATCAGCATTACACATGTAAATTACAGAGCTGGGTCTCTCCTGAAGGAAGATTGGGCACGGATGGGGGTTATAGCAGTGGGTGAGTGTGTCCATGCAGGCACAGAAAGGGGTGGGTCTGGGGGTGTCCAATCTTGACACTTCTATAATTAAAACTGTGTTGGAGGCTTAGGAGTTGGAAGAGGCAGCTGGTGTCACACAGACCCTGCTTGTTCTGCCAGACAGCCAAACTGTCCTCATTTAAAAATACAATAGAAACCAGATGGAGGAGGAGAAGAGATCGCGGAGCAAAGCATCAGTCAGAAGGGAAATTGAGCTATAAACACACTGCACACAAAAGACAATACTTCTCTTCCCCTAGACAAAAATAAACCAGAAGGGCAGTCACAGTAACTCGTTCCACTCTCACTGGATAGCACCTCAGTGTACACAGACATTCACCCTCCCCAGAGTCTTTTCCATAACCACAGCTCATGCCACCTTCTTTACACATGTGTGCTACTCCTGCAAGGTCAGGTATTGTGACTCATTCCCCTTACCAATTCCTCTAGCTTCCAGTGCCAGCAATGGGCACTGAGCATCTCTCCTCCCAGCATTACGGGATGGAGAGGGAGGGCTCTCCCTTCTCCTGTCCTCCCCAGCCATGGTGCTACCACCCAGCAAACCTCCCCATCAGCAAACAAAGCACTCTCTCTTTGCCTGCTTGACAAAGGCTTCATCTGGCACAAGACTGAACATTTTGGATTGAAGCTTTAAGCATGTGCCTAACTAAACCACCAAGAACCTAAGTAGAAGGGAGTTCCCCCATCTAACAACTAGTGGCAGAATGGTGTCTGAGCCTCCCACCAATGCATCAAAGAGCGAGAAAGACCCTGCTCCAACAGGAGATGCAAGCAATGCCCTACAGACTTTAGTGCTGCTTCCAAGAGGAAACTGAATCTCCATGGACTACAGAAGGAACCTCGGGAGGAGGTTGCTAAGTCAGCTACCATAACCAGTCAACGCGAATGCTGCCTAGTAAGACTGAGCTGAAAGTCAGTTAACCTGGACTGGGTCATGTCTTTGGGGCGCACTGTACTGAATTGGGCTGAATAGCAGCAGGTTCTATTTGGTTTACTTTATCCTTCTGTTGTTCTCTCAGAGGGTTCCTTGCAAGGATAAAAATGAGTGACAGAGCTACTCAGGTGCTCCTCAGTGGTTGGTTTAGGGCACACGGAGGATATTTCACGCCCTCTCTAATTTTGTTTTAATTTTAGGTCAAGTAAAGGGAGGATAAAGGCAGACCTTTCATTTCACCTGAAATACCAGCTTTTGGATGTTTCACTTGCAGGAAATAGTTTGGTTGTCAGTTGGTTTTTTTTTTATTTCCCAAAAAAATGAATCCTGTGTCATAAAAAAATAAGTGAGCATTTGGTTTTGTTACATATTAGCATTTTTTAAGCTGGCTTCCATTGCCCTCAATAGCAGTGCATGCTTCCTCTCACGCTATGTCAATAGCATGACAATAAAGGTCAAAATAGTCTCTTGTTTCAATTTAAATGACTAAATTAGGAAATACTTCTTCCTAAAAAAAGAAGTGTTTCAGTCTGTACCGAGCAGGAGTTGTTATTTTGTACAAACAAACCCAATCAACCGGTACACATTATGGAACATACTCGTAGATCAACTTGGCCTTCTAATCACAGGAAAGGAACAGCATTGTATAAATGGCAACATACTTGAGAGTCAGCACCTCTGATATGACATTTTTCTGTATTTCCTGATGCTTCTTACTTTAAATCACGAGCTCTGATGCTGATTCACTAGATTTACTATTTATTTTTGCTGATCTTGTCTGATTTTAGGCAAAAGTTTGGCTGAGAAAGATTCCAGGGAAAATCAGATTGTGCTCTCCTCCCTGCAGCAGTCAGAATTCCAATTTGCCTCTCAGTTCACAGCCTTAATCCATGGCAGCTAAGGGTAAATCCTGCCTTGCCCTCATCTCCTTTGCCTTCCATTTCCTCCTTTTCAGCAGTGGCTGGAAGGGACCACAGCATTCGAAGTCACTGCAGAGGATCTCTCCTGCTCAGAGATGGAGTTGGCAGAGATGGGGAAGGGGAGGGTTTGCCCTGCCTGGATGTAACTGCTACAAGGACAAACAGAGGGCCTCAGTCTCCAGGATGTCTATGCAAACTTTTCACCAGCACTAAATTCATTTCACAGAAGAAGAAAAAATAAACTGCCCCAACACCAGATTCCAATGTTTAGTTTGGCTGTTAGCACTGAGCTACCACAACCCCCTATGCACACACACACCTGTGTTTGTGTAGCGTAAGATGGCTAAACAATACCAAACAAGCTTAAAACCAAATCCTCCTCTCCACGTCCCCCTTAGCTGCCACAAATACAGATAAAAAGAGAGGAATAGCCGGCGCCAAGGTGATCCTGTCTGTGTGGACAGCACAACTGAATCACCATGTAAGTCATATGCTTCATATTTGTTTTCCCTTCTGCTTCTGTGGGAAAAGTCTCTGCAGCGTTACGAAGGTTAGCACAACAGTGCCATTCCATGCGATGAAAGCACTGTCCTGAACACATTGTGATCCTGGTGGGCAAAGGCATAGGAAAAATGGATCTCAGGTCTGTCAGATGCTGTGAGCCATCACTCTCCTTGGCCTGGGTGGGAAGTGGAAATGCTGAGCACACTGGGATGTGGTACACGGATGCATTTCAGCACAGCCTACAAGCCCAGCCTGAGTTTGAATGAAGTCAATGGCACCACTATCAAGGGGTTTATTTCCCATTGATATTATACCCAGCTTACATCTCACACTCCTAAATAAACCATATAGGAATACCCCATTTTCCAAAGCAGATCTGACAACTGTGATGTTCCAGGGAGAAACAAAAGGGCCCATGGCAGATCTAAGAGAAAGCACTTCCGAAGCAGGCATTGAAAGCTGAGTCTCAACACCAGTGGTCATCATACCCCTCTGAAACCTCACTAGCACCTTGACATAGCTGGAAAATTCTGTCATGCAGGCACTTTTGAGAAGAGTTTGTACTAAATAAGAGAATAGTTTTGTTAGGAAAACATCCTGCTGTGGGTTTCCTGCAAAAAAAGACCAGATAACTGAACAGGATATCTCCACTCCTAACTTTTATGACTCTGGTACAGCCACCACAGAAAAGAGCAACTTTGGTTCTGCAGGCAATGAGCTGTGCACGTCCTCAGCTAACCATTTGAACCCTAACAGCTCTGATCCACAGCATTTTGTACAGTACCTTGTTCACCACATCACAAGCAACTGGGGTAATTCACTCTGGAGGTAGGGGAAATAGGACAATTTATGCTGTCTCAGAAAAGGGACTTGGGTACAAGCATAGAAAAGATCAGAATAGCTTTGGATCTGCATGTAACGTATCAATCTCTGTCTTGGTAAATGACTAGATACTATGAGGATAAGCAGGCTGTGAGACCGGAATTCTGCTGCTAACCTAGCTTCTGATAACACATACAAAACCCACTACTGAATCCAAACGCTTCATCAGCTCTGATAAAGCGTGGGAATGAGCAGGGCAATGGCAATGCTGCAGCGCAAGAGAAGCAATCTGCAAGGGAAGAGTGTGGCTAAATGTGGCTGAATGTTGAGCACTGGGATGTACAGCCAGTGATGTAGGCTCCATTTGTAGTCTTTGGACTGCCTGCTGTCTCTCATCCAGATCAATAAACAAGCTTATGAACTGCAGGTGTCACACTGTATGATGTTTTCCTTCCTTTCCCTACTCACTTCTTAAGCATAGACACCAACGTAAGCCATGCTAACCTACTTAACTGCTGGCAATAAAGCAAGGAAAATATATGGACTTCATGAGGGTTTCTTTTCTCTTCTCAATGGATTTTGACCTATGTTTTCATTTACAAGAGCTTCAGAAACAAGTTAGAAAGCAAACAGTTCTCAGTCTCCATCTTTTACCTGATCCTGCTAGCTGATGCAGACTTGCTCGGTTTCTTACAGTCCCAAAGTTCCTCTAGAGGTGACTTGTAAACTATTAACACCCATTTATTGACTGTAAAAAGAGTGTAAAAACCAACATCTCCCTCGACACAAGGGAGCTCTCACGCGGGATTCTTGGGATCCCAAAACCTGCAGAAAGGCAATTCAGGTGGATCAATGCATACTCCCTACCTGCCTGTCAGTGTTACTTTGTTCCTTATTCCTTCTTAACCCTGACTTCAGTGTCTCAGGCAATAGAGATTCCATATTTCTCTTTATAAGGAAGCCTTCTGGGGCTATTAGAAATAAATTCTGAGTGCTTAGATCTTGACATGTGCCTGGAAAATACCAGTGTGAACAGTTTTGAAGTCCTTTGTACTGTGCCTTTCACAAACACCACCTCCATACCCTGAAATCTATAGCAGTCTCTATAGGACACAGAGTTTGTCTGTGGTTTCTGTGCTGTTCTGTCATGTTATGTCACCATTAGACAGACCCTTCTTCCATTTTCATAGTGATGGCATGCTGGTGACACAGCAACATATCCTTGGGAGGCTTCAAGAAAAATGCTGCTGCTGGTGAAGTGACAGGGTGAACCAAGGAGCTGGGAAGTTGTCCCATGAGCTCGGGTGCTGCAGTTCTCTCTGCCATGCTTTCCCAGGAAATTTCTATTGACCCTTTGAAGGTCCAAGGATAGGGTGGAGGTCCATCGGCGCTCATGGTTCTCTTTCAACTTGTTGCATTAGCAAGTAATTTAAAGGCATATATAATGGCCATTCCCAAGCTTTAAAGCACACATCCAGCTGTGCCAGCTAATGCAGAATGGCAGTGCCGGTGAGCTCAGGTGTGTGGAAAGGAGGGCCAATCACCCCATTGAGAGATCAGGTTAATGTTTGGCAGCAAGGTATGAATTAACTGAGAAGCTTGTCATGGACCAAGCTCTCATATGGATGACAAATTGTATGGCTGAACCACAGAGCATAAATTTATATCTCTTCCATTAGTTTTACTTTGCACTGATGGACTGATGCAGACTGACACTGGATTATGCAGCAATGTTCTTCCACTCAGGCTACTCTCTGATCTTGCCTCTAGGGCTTTCCTATTGGAGAGTGGTACAGCAGTTTCCAGAGGTTATCCCAAATGGGCTGTTTTATGGATAGTCAACAACTTAGGGCAAAGAGCAGGGAGAGTTGATGAGGATCGTTATGTGTCACAGAGAGATGAGGTGCCTAAACACAACCCCGTAAAAACTGCAAATGAGAAGTGAAAGGCAAATGAAAACAGACTTTTGAGAAAAAGTAAATAAGCTTTTATGATGTCAATCCAACTGAAAACAAACACGCAAAGGCACTAGAAATAATCAGCCATTATAATTTGGAGCCAAACAGCACAAAATCCATTCCATCTTTGCTCAATTGCTGAGCATGTATTTAGTCCCAGTGTTTTCACTACAAGGCTGTCTGGGCCTGACCCAAAGAACTGCACTCATACAAAAAACCTCATTGAATTCAGCAGGGTTTTCCACAAGAGAAAAAAGAAATGAATCTGTTTGTCCTACTCTCTCTTACCTTTCCCGTGGCATGCAAATACTGGGTGTAGGAATGATAGGAGCATCCTCACCAGCTTTACAGGGCTGGTTTGAGGCTCAACACAGAGTAGAGAACTAAGACTGCTGCTGGCAGCAGAAGGTCACCTCAAAATGCTCCTCCCAGCCCTGCTCAGAGGAGGCTGAAAACAGTCAGTCTTTATTTGCAGAAGATTAAGCTGTGAGTGACTTGGTGTCCTGGGTTCAGCTGATACTTGTCTGAGGAAAGGAGGTGCTGTTCTACCCATCCTAAGTAGTGCCCATGGCATATGAGCACCACAGCCTCTGTGTCCTAGCAGCATGGAGAAAATTCTGCCAGAAGCAGCACCATGGTCAGACACACAAACCTCTATACGTAAATAAATGTATATCTATGTATATATAGCATATATGTGTGTGCATATATATCTATGTAGAAATACATGCATATACTCATGTATTTTTACATGTGTAAAAATACATTTTCACATATATGCATTTTTACATATATGCATTTTTACATATATGCATTTTACATATATGTATTTTTACATATACAACTATATTCATATATGTATGTATCTATGCATGTGTAAGAGGTTTCATGTGCATTACCAGGAGGTTCTTCTTAGAAAAATAGCTTTTTTATGAGGTGTCAATCAAAGCCTAACACCTAAAGGTGGCATTTACAGAGTCAAAAGCTGCACAAGCCTGGTGCCATAGGTCTGGGGGATACACCAGTACATGCTGGTGTTCGTGCTTGCTGAAACTTGCTCTGCCAGTCATGAATAAGCCATTGGCACTGACACTTTCTCTGCTCTCCTGCCCCAGGCAAAGTGCATTTAGCTACTGCATTGCCCTGTGTGCTGCTACTGTGCTGAAGGCGTTTCTGGGTGAAGTACTTACTCTCTGCCAAGGGAAGCTGTTGTTTTAGGATGGATCCCTCAAGCACACATGGATTTCTACATCAGCAAATCCAGAAACAGCCTCAGTGGATTGGTCTCACTTGGTAGCTAAATTAAGAAGGGCAGCCCTTGGCTATGGGTCATTTTGGCTACACCTTTTCATCTCCGGATGCTAAAATCCTCTAAAGTGTACCTTATAGCCTCGTCCACAGGGACTGTATTTTGCTTTCCACACACCAGGGAGTGTAAAGAGCTCTAAAAAGAAGCTGCTGAGCAGCCTGGCTCCAACATCTGAACGTGGTGCTGCACCTTCAGGGCTTCTTTCAGAAACAGCAGGGAACACAGCACTGCTCCATCTGCCAGCCTTGTGGCAGATCAGCACTTCACATATGTTGCAAGAGGGCAGCTCCCCTGCTCTCCAAAGCCTGCGAGAACCATCAAGGACAGCAGAGGAGGCAGAACAGCATTTGCAGATGCTGTCACACAACCTCCCAGCCTTCTGGAGGCTGATGCTGGGCTGGGATTGTTTAGAAGAAAACATTTCCTGCCATGCTGTTTGTGTCTGTCTCCACCCCAGGATGTCGGCACATAACTACTGAGATGCACCCAGAGCGTACAGCATGGTTTCTCCAAGGCTGACCTGCAGCGACTGGACCTCTGTGAGTGCCTGACAGAGGGGTTAAGGGCATCAGAAACAGAAACTGGTCCTGTCAGGTCAGAGATGAAAGGAGGCACAATATGACTTTTACAGGAGAAAAGAAGTGTAACAGCAGGATGCTATCTTCTTATTTCCCGAAAAGGCTCATAACCCCTCAACTAGGAGGGACAAGTCAGGAGAGATACCTACCTGTACCTATAGAAAAATATCTATAGGTATCTATCTATATCTGTCCTTGATAGGACAAGGGGTGATGGGTTCAAACTTAAACAGGGGAACTTCAGGTTAGATATAAGGCAGAAGCTCTTCCCTGTGAGGGTGCTGAGGCGCTGGTACAGGGTGCCCAAAGAAGCTGTGGCTGCTCCATCCCTGGCAGTGCTCAAGGCAAGGTTGGACAGGGCTTGGGGTAACCTGCTCTAGTGGAAGGTGTCCCTGCCAGAGACAGGGGGTTGGAACTGGATGAGCTTCAAGGTTCCTTCCACCCCAAACCATTCTGTGAATCTAAGATTCTATAAGCAACCCTTCTTCGTATTCCCAAGGCCCTCCTGCCCTCAGTGACGGCAGTTGTCCCCATGGCTTTCCTCCCCCTCAGAAACCCCCCCCAGTCCCACATGGGACACAGGCCTCTCCCTCCCTTCATCTTTCAATAAATACACATGCCAGGGGTTATCAAGCTAAGGGTCATTCTCAGTGCTAACAATGGAAAAATAGCAATATCCAGCTGTTACTAAAGCAGTAAATCTGGTCACTTTGCAATCGGACTCCTCAGTTTCCAAGCCCCCCAATGGATTCCATATTTTGCTCTTTGTTTTCCATTTGTCAAAGGACAGGCTCTGAACCAGTGTGAAGAAAAACAACCTTTTCACCCCACCACCACACTATCTCTGCTCCAAGTCAGGCCAGGTAGTGCTTATCATTTCCTCTGCACGGCAAACACCAGCGTGCATGCGTTTCCTGCCTCCAAGACCTACACTGCAAGCTGACATTGTTTTCAAGGCCCCCCTCTCTTGGAGGCAGGAGCAGTTCTGCTTCCTGTTGATGTCAGGCCCCTCTTCCTCCCAAAGCAAATGGGCTTCCTGCTGGCATCTGTGTCCTTTTCCATGAGGACTAGCTGGAGCCATTTTCCTACACAGTGGCTGTGGGGTGGATGGAGCGGGAAGGTGATGGAGACAGGGATATGGGG